>JABAJV010008615.1:0-11720 GCA_018854895.1 Tricholoma furcatifolium
ATAATTTGTATATCCATCCACTGCTTCCAATGGCAACATTTCCTATTCGATATCCATCAGCCATTCTGTGTCAGTGGATTCATGAATCGAAGTAAGGATTAGGGTAGAGGTTGATACCCGGTATATCATTTAAAATATAGTTGTTATATGGCGATGGCGGTGGCCGCGGGGGTGTGACTGGTGGTTCGCGTTTGACGCTTGCCATCTCGTCCCTCCTTTCACGGCTCGCCACTGTTTTTATTTTGGGTATCTTTCTTGATGACGCCGCTACTGGAGGGTTGACGAGGCTGGCACCCGCGTCGGTCCTTCTTTCACGCCTCGCAGTCAGCCCTGGACATGACTCCTTCAGACCCAAACCGTTCGAACAGCCTAGATCAAAATTATTGCGCACCTAACGCCTGTTTATGACGCTTCCCCCTCTCGTGAGATGTCTTCAAGGCAGGTTCCATTGTTATATTACATATAGTGCATGTCCATGTGGGACGGGCCCCAGACTGAACAAATCCAGGAGTAGTAATAGAGTTGCTACTACTCATACTAGCGCTGTGCAATGGAGGATTATCATCCCCTTGTCTGGCATTTAACCGGAGGCTATCCAAAGCTGCCTGGATCC
Source organism: Tricholoma furcatifolium (assembly GCA_018854895.1). NCBI lineage: Eukaryota > Fungi > Basidiomycota > Agaricomycetes > Agaricales > Tricholomataceae > Tricholoma > Tricholoma furcatifolium. The sequence goes on from JABAJV010008615.1 coordinate 614, forward strand.
TCGTCAAGGATAGGTTCAGCGCTGAATTTCCTTCAGACTCAAACCGTTCCTCAGCCTACATCACAAGTATCGCGCACCTATCACCTGTTTATGGTCTTCCCCAGCTTCGTGAGAAGCCTTTGATTCAGGCTTCATTGTAATCTGACAGATGGCGCATGTCCACTGTGTGGGGCGGCGGCGGCGGGCCCCACGCCTAGGCTGAACACTGCTAGGAGGAGGAGTAGTAGTAGACTTGCTACTCATAGCACTGTGCAATGTGGGGTGACGCCAAAAGCCCTGCTCACCTTTATCAGGTTCCCTTGTGTGGGAAGAACGCTGCTTGGCAGCATGACAGATGTTCACGCGACCTCCAAACAACGCATTAACGCCTCCGACACGTATACTTAGCTCGGAGTAGAGCTGTACAGTATATGAGGTATACAAGTTAATAGTCTCCATTTTGGTAATCTTCATCCAGACAGCGCCACCTTACTGCCTTCTCATCTCCATAGTTCGAATCAAGCAAGTTTTTGCTGGGTTTACAATCACTGGCATGGCCCCAAATTATTTCCCACCATCGAAACATAAAGTTGAACATTCCCCAGTGATGATGGGCATACCGGATTCCAATTTCGACGTCGTTGTTTATATTCAGTCCGTTGATGAATTGTTGTACATATGTAGCGCTGTCTGGAAGGAGGATGTCGATCCAAAGAACGCGAAGGTGCGGGGTCGTGGGTAAGATGGTTGAGAGGTCATGTTTCCATTGATCCTCCATACGTGGCAGAGCAGGAGATCTGTCAATGTCAACATGTACAGTCTTCAACGCCGGAAGCCAATGCAGTGATGGAACAGGTTCGGGTGGTCCCATATCGAATATTCCCAAAAGTAAGAGATTGGGGAACTCGATACCTCGGGCGGGTACCAGTACTTCGGGAATCAAGTTTTGGCTGATGTAGAGCGATGATAGAACAGAGGAGGTTGATATCAGCCTCCCCCCGCCGGTAAGCGGGTCATCGAGATACACGAGATGTAGAACACCAGTGCATTTGGAAATTGCAACTTCCTTGACGTGTAGCGGTACATCATCTGTTATGAAGAGATTCTTAACAATCATCGCAAAAAACTTTTCTGGCCTGCTACTAAGGGTAGAGAAAATATTTGAAGCATGCGCGACTGCGGGTGAGGGAAAACCAGAAACATCTATGACGAGAGTCTCGTATATGATGCGTTCGACACGTTCCTGAACGTATTTTGAAAAAATGGACAAAGTAGGTGCATAACGACGATGCATCCATGCCGCCCATTCGAATATGAGCTCTTCTATCTCGACAGGAACCGGCTTTCTCGGGCTAAAGAACGTGAGCATAAGGACAAAGTCAAGGCCAAAAAAATGCTGACCATGTAACCACCTTGCGCTTGGATCGCTTCGATTTCATTTCAAAAAAACTGCTCAACGTTGTTCTGAACGCAGTTCATTGATTAGTGAAAAAGGCTGTCGGGATCAGTACCCGCCTAGTACCGGGTGTAGACAACTTTGCTGGTTTCGAATACCGACCTGTGGAAGTCTTATGAGGCAAAGATCGTGGAAATCAGAATCGAGCAGCCTCGACGAGCAGAATGTCATTCGATGTCAAGGTCAACTAACGGGTAGAAAAATGTGTAAGAAAAGATTTCGGACACAGCTTGAGATAAATCGAAGACAACGCAAATCGGATAGAAGAATGATGCGCCGAATTATAGTAACTAAGTAAGAGGGAGCAGGGCGAGACGAGAGTCGGAAGTTGTGTTGCAAAACATGAGTAAACAGTACTTCTAGCGCGGGCGCCGAGGGCAAGTGGACCATTATGTGGCGAAATTTCGCCCCGCACATCCAACCCCGTATCTTGGCCGCTGCTGTGTGAAATAGCCATAACCGCGCGCTTTCTTAGCAAAATCACCTCCCGCACGAACTCGTTCCTACCGCTACAGGCTCAGGCTGGAGCTCAGGCCTGCTCAGGCTCGGAGGGGCACAGCTCAGGCGACATCGGTTCCATCCCCTCCATATCCTCCATCTCCATCTCCATCTCCATCGTACGGGCAGTCTATTCTGGTGCCTCCATGACAGATCTAAGCGCTTGTAAGCATGAATTTGATGGAAAGACGACCTGATCTTAACTAATAACTTGGACCCACAGAGCTTGTCCCTGAAGAATGCTCTGCATCAGAATGTTGAGAAATAATCCTCTCGTGTCTGAATCATCTCCTCACCCACTGTCAGCAGCATTTTGACAACGAAAAATTGTTAGAACATATATCGATGGATGAAAGAATACACTTATGTGTCAATTATTCCTGAATTTCATGGATGTTCCCAAGACGATTTTAATTGCAATTGGCTTTTCATGGAATGAGATAAAGAACGTGAAAAGCGTGTCGCTTTCAATCGCTCCAGATTGCTTCGCGGCTCCCCACACTACCATGAGCCTACCGTTCTACGACCATCTGGGTGTACTCGTTCTCATGCCCGCAGCTCCTTCGTCCGTCGATCCCAGTTATGGAACCGTTGATACAGGGTATTTCTTGTGGCCTCAAGAAAACACCGATATCAACAATCATTCGTGCAGCATCCGATAACTTGGTTCGTATAACAGCATCGTCTAAAAAGAGTAGGGAGGCTGAATTCATGTATAGACCCTAGAAGCTGCCTTTGACGATGGTCAGCGTATCATTGCGCGGAAAGTGTTGTTCATGGCCGACCCAGACAGAGCTAAGCGGAGTGCCAGAAAGTTGCGCATCGAATCCCGCCTTCTGGCCTGGCTTGGAAATTTTACCGATATGAGGATGCCCATTCCTCGAGTTCTGTACGAACACCCTCTTGACGACGATGGATTTCGTTCTCGGGGTTGGATTTATCTAGTTCTGGGACTCATCACGATTCTTTGGACTTTTTCTTTGTTACTGAGAAGCTTCCCGGGACAGTGTTATTGAACCAGTAGGCCTTATGAATAGGTCAACCAAGGTGTGTAATTACATTAAGGATTATGAGCCTCAGTGTTGAAAGCCGCCGATCGGAACGTAGGAGCACTTGGTACATTCGTACGCCCAGTTTGCCGTTAACCTGTTCAAACTCCAAGTTCCACAACGGTTCGGCTCCTGGTTTCCAGGTAGATTGGCTGAACCTGATGCAGGCGTTGTCGTGCCCACGCTCTGTATCGACGTGAATGACCTCGAGGCTCCCAAGGTATTCGACGACGTCTGCGAATACATCGATTTCTTGATCGAGAAGAAAAGGCGGTCACACTATATAGGTCAAGGCGATCCAACTGGTTGCCTTGACGAACTGAGTGTCCATATTCATGCTCTTCTACGTGACTTACAATCGAAAGACAATGCACGCAGTCTCCTGCGAGGTGTCCTCTCTCACGATGACCTCAACGAGCAGAACATCCTTGTAGATGAACACGGCCAAGTCACTGGTGTTGTTGACTGGGAGTATCATTCAATCACACCCGCTTTTCTTGCAGCCAATTACCCCCCTTGGCTCTCTTATGACGGACCTTTGGACCCTCGTTTCGCGGACCCTCATAGTCTGCTTTGGCTCGATAGTGCGGAGCAAAGCAAGAGTTTACGTGAATATTATTCCGAGGTACGGTGATTGAGTTATGCATTAATGGACATTGTACTCATGGGATGGCACAGGTGGTCAAAATTTTAGACGAAGAGTACTGGGCCGCTCTTGTGCAAGGAGCAAAGCTCAGGTCCTGTTTAACTTGGCTCCTGTTTACGTCCACTGTCGACGAGAACTGTGAACGGATGAGGAAATGGATGGAAATGGCGTTTCCTTGTTAGTTACGAATTAACATATATGGGTCCTACAATCTTGGTGTTCGAGATCGTAGTGCTAGTTTCTGATGAATCGCTTCTACTGGATTTTGTTTTGGAAAGGTGACTCGGACGCTCTCTTGCTGCGAGATATAGTTGGATATAGTACAGTCACGCCCGTGGTAATACAGGCCAGCAGAGGCGCGTGATGTCATCAAGTGAAAGACGTATTAATCGACTATTCAAAGAACCATGGATCGACGTGCACGACTCTGAACGCATGCCGTGCGCAAGAGAGAAGCTTGCTGGTGATTTGGAGTCCCTGAGGTCGGAGGGGTCGTAGCCACATATACAGTAGTACTTCGACAAGATAAGCTCAAAATGACATCGAAGAACGAATGGACATGGGTTTATTGTCCTCCCCATTACGAGGCAGGTAGTGGTGTGGTGTGTGCGGGGTGTGTGGGCATCCGATGGGATGAGCCGGGTACGTATACGTATAAGTACGTAGCATATATGTGTGACCGTATACGGTATGTATGTTATGTATGTTATGTATGTATGTATGGAGTACTACACTAATACTGCGGGTTAAGAATACAACAATATAGATACGCGTAGTGCTAGATATGACATTGCGGGCGAATGAAAACTTTACGGAGAAGGGAGTCTGGCAGATGGTCATGGTCATGGTCGTGCCGTGCCGTGACTTGCAGGAAGAGGGCCGGGGGAGGGGAAGAGCGAGCGAGCGGGTGGGGGGGATTGAAATTGCACGTTGAACGTTGAACGTTGAAATCGTGGGTGGGGTGACGACGGTACCGCGTACCAGGTAGACATTATACAAAAAGGGACGACGATGACGATGATGATGGAAAAACAGCGGAAGGAAAATAGAAGGAAAGGACGACAGCAAGCTGGGTGTAATACATAACACTCAACACAGCAAAGCAACAAACAAACAACGCGACGCGAGAGGAGAGGAGGGGAGAGGAAAGGGAAGGAAAGGGGGAAAGGGACCAAACGAAAGATCCCTACGCAGCCCGAGCTTCAAGCCTCAGCTCGAACGCGGCTAGTGTACTCTTTATACAAAGAATCCACAAACGCCCTGTCAGTCTAAAGTACCAATAAGAAATGAGAACCCGACTGAAAACAAACACCGTAAAGCGGCAAAAACACATACATGAATGAGGGTCAACACCTCCCGCACGAACTCGTTCCTCTCCAGCGCGGCAGCGGGCTTCGCCTTCACAGCAGCCTCGACGACGCTGTCCCGCACCGCCTCGGGGACGACCTTCTGCCCGTCCCGCAGCTCGGGATACGGGCTCGGGTTCGGATACACGACCTGCTTCCCCTTGGCCTTCCCCATCTCCTTCTCCTTCTTCTTCTCAGCACCATTACCATTCCTATTCCCGTTCCCGTGACGCACGACAGGCTCAGGCTGGAGCTCAGGCTCGGAGGGGCACAGCTCAGGCGACATCGGCTCCATCCCCTCCATGTCCATATCAGTACCCATTTCCCCATACGCCAGCGCACCCGCACCCGCACCCGCACCGGCAGCGGTAGCGGTAGGAGGCGCAGGCGCAGGCGCGTCCCAGCTCCTCTCGATCTCCTCCCGCTCCCTCGCGTGCTCCGCCACGCGCTCCTTCCTCGTCATCTTCCGCTTCGTGCGCACGCGCTTGCGCTCCCCCGTGCCCGCGCCGTTGTCGTTGCTGAGCGCGTTTCCGTGGGCGTGAGCGTGCGCGCCGCCGCCGCCGCCTCGTCGCCGGCGGAACGCATCGGGGTCGCTCAGCGCGCTCGTGTCCTCAAAGTCGAGCTCGAGTATCTGCTCCTCGTCTTCATCTTCATCTTCGTCTTTATCTTCGTATTGGTGTTCGTGTTCCCCGGACCCGTTGGCGTTCATGGTGGTGGTCGGGGTTGAGTGGTTATTGTTCCCGTTATTGTTAACGTTAACGTGGTTGTTATTGTGGGAGCCATTGCCATTGCCACGGCTATGGCCCGTGGTGGTGGCCCTCGTATACGGCCACAGCTCCGAATCCGGCTCGAAGGGCACGAGCGCGCGTTCGGTGCCCAGCGGGGCGCGCTGGGTCTGACTTTGTGTCTGTGTCTGGCCCTGGCTCTGGCTCTGGTTGCTATGATGGTGAGCGTGAGGGTGTGCGTGAGGATGCTTATGTCGCCCCAACGCCCCCGCTTGTCCCAGCACGCCGTGTCCATGTCCATTACCATTGCCATTCTGACTCTGACTCGTATGGCGCGAGGACAAGGACGACGACGACGACGAAGCGAACGTCGGGGGCGTGATGAACCCGTTCGTCGGCGGGCGGGGCGTAACGTCGCCGTTGATCCTCCCGTGGCCGTGGCCGTTGCCGTGCCCATGGCCGCCTCGGGCACGCCGACCATTAACCCGCCCGTGCCCGTGGTGCCCATTAACCACCCCAGCGGGCTCAGCGACCAACGGCCGCCCCGCACTCGCCCCCGCGGCCTGCAGCTCCGTGTCCCACTCCGCCTCGGGGTCCAGCACCGTGCTCGACTCCGAGTACGCGTCCGCGTCCGTGTCAGAGACGCCCGAGCCGTCCCCGCGCCCGCGCGCACCACCATTAGAATACGCCGAGTACGCCGAGTACCCGTACCCAGAATCACTCGTATCCTCGTCGTCGCCCTCGCGCGAGCTCGAGTGGTCCGTGCTGTACGCGGTCGACACGCCGGACGTGGACCTGGACGTGGAGGTGGCGGAGGGCGTGCGGGAGGGGGGCAGCCCCAGGAGGGCCGCGATGGTGGTTTGGTCGAGGACCTGCGGGGCGATGCGGCTCGTGGGTAGCGGGGCTTGGATGGGCGGGGCGTTAGGGGTGGAGGTGGAGGCGGATGTGTAAGGGGACGAGGGGTGCAGGTTCACGCTGGATGACGATGCGGATGCGAAGATGGTGTCGAGGAGTTTGGGGCCGGTGATAAAAGGGGGCGGTGACGTAGCTGTGCTTGCGGGTGCTGGTGCTGGTGTCGGTGTCAATTTTGCGAAAAGCTTGTCGAGATCGGAGAGCGTGCCCGCGCCGCCGCTGCCGTTGGGCGTGGGCTGGCGCTGGGTGTTGAAGATGGTGACGGAGGGTGTGGATGGTAGCGAGCCATACGCTGTTGAATGAAACATGTCACACGAACGAAACGAAAAAACAAAGGTCAAAGGCTCACGTTGTTGGTTGACATGGGCAGGGGTCATGGAGGGCGGGGGGCGATCGGGACCAAAGCGAAACTGTTGTGGGTAGGGTTCATTCTTCCTGATATAGTCGTGTAGGCTGGATTGAAAGCATCAGGGAACGGCGTGCGGATGAATAAACAGCGCGTCGAATCACCGGGAGAATGTATCGAATAACGGACCCCTTGAATCCGGGGAAAACATCCAGAGACCGATCGTGCGAGAGTGGCCTTTTTCTGCAGGAGTTAGCGATTCGACGTCTGGGACAAAGTAGGCGTCTGAGAATTTGTCGAGGGCCTCGTTGGGGTGGGAGGCTTGGACGGCAGCGAGTCTCCTTTTTGTGAAATCTGGGAAGGAGCGGATGATGAGGTAGCTGCCATGGGCACCGACGGTGTCTTCTGGATATATGGGCTGGATGTGGTCGTCCATGCCCATTCTGTTGAGGATGTAGAACCCATAAGGGGGATAAGAGTCACTGGGAGAGTTTAGTAGGTAAACGCGTCTTGAATGAAAGAATTCACCGTTCGTAGAGAAACATGCTGCCTTCGTAGCCATGCTTCTCCCACTTTGTTGCAGTGTGGTGGTAGAGACAGACATGGCTGAATTGATCAAAGATGGAGGTAATTGAAGGATCGCGACGGCGCAGTACTTTGAGGTTCTGGTGATATCGCAAAGCATGGGACATCCCAGTTGTCTGCAGCGGAGAGTCTAAATCCATCGTGGAGAGAGGAGAGGGAAGTGCTGTTTGGCCTTGTTGTACCCACGCGAAATAAATATTCTGGCAGTGCTTGTCACCAACCACGATGGCTCTCAAGCAGCCCAGCCTCGCTTTCCAGCGAGTAATGCTCGCAAACAAGCTCTGTCGCAACTCTGGCATCGACGTCGTCAGGCGCATCCTGGCTGGCCCAGCACCGGATCATGGCTGGACAACTGACGAACTCTACCAACTCGTTCTAAAGGAACCCGCACCCGAGGGTTTCAAAAACCCCCAAGTCGAGCACGAAAAAGCCCTGAATCGCCCACAAAAACCAAACGCACCACCAAAACCACCAAACGACGACCACCCCGTCCGTTCCAAAGCGTACGCACTCCCTTGCTTTTTTCACACTACCACAACCACTCACCCACCCACCCCACACAGCTTCCTCAAACGAGAAATCCTCCCCTTCCTCCTCGGCACGCAGGAGATCCACAAAATCTCCGTCCCGCGCATCGTCCCCCGCGCCTCCCTCTGGAAAGTCAACAAAAAGGGCAAAAAAGTCGCGCTCAACCCCGACGCAGAGGGCGACACCACCGAGGACGTGTGGGTCTGGCGCGTCGGGCAGCACCCCAGGCACGGCGGGAAGCCCAAGCCCAAAGAACCCGTGCCCAAATCGCACAACGCCACCACTGCCCTCGCGTCGGCGCCAGACGCCCCCGCGCAACCCAGCCCCTCCGCCTCGACCCCGCTCCCCCCCGAAGACCTCGACCACCTCAACAAACGCCGCCGCAACGCGCGCGCGGAGAAGGAGCGCGCCGAGCGCCAGGCGAGGGCCGCGGAGCGCCGGGAGGAGCTGCGCGCGGCGCATATGGAGCGCGTCATGGCGGGCGTGCAGCGTGCGCGCGAGCGCAAGAACAACGGCGCGCTCCTCCGCGAGCGGTTGGAGGCGGAGCGGAAGCAGGCGCAGGCGGAGAAGAGGATGAGGAAGCGCGAGGAGGCGCGGAGTAACCCCGACCGTGACGGAAGCCCGTTGGCGAGGAAGCAGGTGCATATGGACGCTGCTAGGAGGTTGAAGGATCGGTCGCCGCAGAGCAGTTCTTGATTAATTCATTGGAGCCAGCGAAGGAAGGGACAAGGAGCGACGGCGACGGCGACGCTTTACGCCTTGGCAAAGTAACCTTGAAATGCTACTGAGGTGGATTGGACGAGCTCTCCATAGGAACTCGGGGCAGTTGCGATCTTTAGGCATGTCATATTTTTAATCAACTACATACATTACGATAATGCAATAGACCCAATTCTCTGGATCTTCATCCGTTGCGTTGTGCGCTTGTCAATACCCCGTCGCGTCCGTCGTGTGCCAATATATATGTTAACAAGCTGAACTCCGGGATGTATGGAATTCCGGCTCACCCGGCCCTTGGCAAGTACTTGCTGCACCAGAAAATCTGGTACTCATCTGGTGATCGTCCAAGATAATCACAAGAGTCAAGTCCTGTATCCGTCTGAATGACAGCGCGGGTCCGTATGCGCGTCCTCGTGGACTCCGAAGCCCCGAGGTGACTCGCGTTCCGTTTTGCGTGCTATCCGTATGTTTATATTTAAGTAGGTCCGTCGCCCTGAAGAGAAGCCCCAGATATCGAATCTGAATCTAAATCTGCCAAAAAACCTCGGACTCTCAACGCTGTCTCTACTAATACTATGTCATCATCGACGGACGAAGCAGGCTCAGGCTCAGGCTCAGGCTCAGGCTCAGGCTCAGCCCAATACGCGCACGCGCGTGCAATTCCAGTTAACGACTCGGAACTGACGCCTCTACTGCACACTGGGGGCAGTAGCATCCCACCTCAGGCATCTGCCACAACATTCAAACTCCCCAAACGCACGATATTCCTCCAAGAACTGCGCACGATCCCTTACTACACCCTCCCAATCTTCATGTACGTCCCTTCCCCTCCCCTCCCCTCCCTCCCCCTCTCCCGCGTCACGCGTTGGCACCTTCCCCCCAAAACTCACCGCTCCTAACTAACACCTCCCTCCGGCACCGGCAGCTCCCAGGTCCTCGAATACACCCCAACCCTCGTCCCCATCGTCTCCCTCGGGCACCTCTCCACCACCGCCCTCGCCGCCGTGAGCCTCGGCTCCATGTCCGCGAACGTCACGGGCGCCAGCGTCCTCCAGGGCCTCGCGAGCGCGCTGGACACCGTGCTTCCCTCGGCGTATACCTCTGGGCGCCCGGAGCTGGTTGGGGTGTGGGTGCAGCGGATGGGTGAGTGTCTCCTGAGCCCCGACGCGACGAGCGTCGTACGTCGTTGATACGGGAACTGATTGGTACTTCGTTGTGGTGCTATAGCGGTCGTGTCGGGTTTTGCGCTTGTGGTGAGTTGTGATTTACATAGGTCGACTGGGGGCCGGGTTTCGGGTTGCCAATTTTTGAATCTGAAATCTGAATATGTTGTTGACGTTGTGCTTTGAAGCCGATATGGTTCGTCTGGGTGAACGCGGAACCGATATTGTTGGGCCTCAGACAGGACCCAGAAGTGGCGCATTTAGCAGCGATATACCTAAAATACTTTTCGTTGGCTCTTCCTGGTGCGTAGTACCCTCATCCCTAAAATTGATATTTGGCCTTGACGTTGATCGTCAATACAGCTATGGCGTTTAACAACATCAGCAGGTGCGTTGCGGTTCACGGTCACGGTCACCGCAGAACTTAACTGACTGACCTACGCGACAACTTGAAATCCATGGCCAAAAGACGATACTTCCAATCCCAAAACCTTTTCTACGTCCAGACCCGAATCATATGCATCGTAGCGCCAATCAACGTTCTGCTGAACTACCTCCTAGGTTCGTCCGCGGCCTCGAGCCATGATAAGTTATTGACTTCAATCGAACACAGTCTGGGGCCCAGACTCCATCCGCCTTGGGTTCATCGGCGCCCCAATCGCCTCGGCGCTATCAACGTGGCTCATCTCCCTCGTCGCTTTCATCCACGGAGCGTATCTCGTACCTAGGACGGCATGGCACCCTCTGTCAATGGACATGTTCACTAACCTCGGGGTGTTGGTGCGTTTGGGGATCTCGGGCATCGGTGAGTCCGAGTCTTATATATATGTCCCCCGGGCCAGTGCTGCCATACTGTGGTGTACTTGTTGGTTTGAAGACTGACGCTTGCAACTGTCTTTGTCGTGCGTAATAGGACAACTGGCGTCAGAATGGTGGGCCTGGGAACTCGTCGCGCTCGCTGCGTCTTTCTTCGGCCCCACGGCGCTGGCGGCGCAGTCGATCTTGCTCAGCACGAGTGCGACTGTTTTTCAGCTCGCATATGCTATTTCGAATGCTACTTCAGTTCGGTACGTTCTGCCAGAAAAACGCCGTGACATCCAGTGCCAACTGAGTTCGATACAATCTATATAGGATTGGAAATCTGCTTGGAGAAA
>JABAJV010008615.1:15314-39687 GCA_018854895.1 Tricholoma furcatifolium
CATTGACAGCTATAACGCGGGGTCTGATTATTGAATATTGAATTCTTTTGTCTTTCTCTACGCTTACTCTCATGAATTTCATCAGGAACCTCCTAAATCCCTTTTCAAATCCCGCATTGCTCAAGCCTGGCCAACTCACTCATTACCCGATCATCATTGCCCAGTACGAGCGTGACGATTACTCAATAAAAAACCCTGAACAATTGCACTGGGCGATCATTGTTCTGGAGGATGTGAAGGAGCAGAAAGGCCCGTGTTGGCAAGCTATCAATAGAAATTATCGAGACGGTCGTGTGGAATGGAATTTATCGAACTCCATCGTAAGGCTCGCCAGCACTTCCAAATGCCTTGGTGGTGTATGTATCTGTCACGTTAAAGCAGAAAACGTTAAGGATCTGGAGCAGGTATGTTAGCCTTTCAGTGTATTGGGCATGAGGACCACCGAATGATTTGAGCGCTTCGAATTCACAGCTCGTCTTGACCAACACTCCGACAGTCAAGTTTGACGGTTGGAACTGCCGAGATTGGGTTATAGAGGTCATTGGCATGCTCAAAGACAAGGAATGGGTGATTGAGTTGGAAGATGTAAAGAAACAGGAGGACCTGTTCCCTCATATGATAAAAGCAGGTCAGGAAACAAGAGCTGCGCAATCTAAATCCACTGCTAGGTCTGTTATATGGGTATCGATGTAATAAATCTTGGCAATGAGTTCCTCTTCTATGAAGTATAAAGTCTGAAAGGGTTTGAAAGCTTCAAGTCCGAACTCACGTTACATTCATCTGTCCCATCCGTCCATCGTCCATCCATCCACCTTGTATCCATCCAAGGTTGTACCAAAGTAACGTCACAGGACTAGGGTCACGTAACGCAGTCACAGAAATGCTAAGCGGCTATCACTCTTCCCCAGTTCCTGTGTCGTTCGATTTATCCTCGCAGAGTTGGTCATACAGAGGATCTGAATCCCTTTCCTTCACCACAGTCTTACAGCTATATACCAAGCTATATACGGTATATCTACCTTATGCCCAGCTTTTCTGGTAAGTCGTGTACATTATATGCATACCGTGAATTATTCAGTTAATCGTAAATCCTATGTACAGAGTAAAATATTAATACCCTTGGAGCCCTAGCTTGTCGTCGCTTCTCCGTGGTTGCAAATTACCTTACATCTAAGCCAAAGTTCTTCGTGACTGTGAGTGATCTGAATTGCTCTGCGTCACTGTAGTGAGTCGTGACGGGAGAGATAGTATGCTAGGTTGGCTCCTCAACTACTATTTCGAGCTTCGTTCGCGCTATGAACGGATAATGGAGAAGGGAAGCTTCTCACTGTCTCGTATACGATGGTTTCCATTTGGACTGCTGTTGAAGCTTGGCCGCTCCGATGTTGGTCTTGAAGCGGACACTCTGCGATACATCCGCCAACATACCTCGATCCCTGTGCCTCGTGTCATCGCGTCTGCAGTTTATGGCAAATATGCATACACGTTAATGCAGAGGATAGAAGGAGAGCGCCTTGACATTGTCTGGCCATACCTCGATGCTCAACAACGTTCTCATGTCGCCTCTCAACTACTCGACTTCGTGACACAACTCAAACGCCTTCGGCCTCCTCCCCAAGTCAGGCCCGGTAGCATTTGCTCTCTTTATGGACATGCAATAAGAGATAGTCGTATATCTAGTGACCTCACTTTTGGACCCTATTCTTCAGAAAACGAGTTTAATAATCGCTTGATCGAAGCTGCCGACGTCTTCGTAGACCGTGGAATCAGTGAACCTATTCGTTCGCGCATGCGCGATAATCATCGCATTGTGTTCACTCATGGTGATTTCACTCCTCGCAATATCTTAGTGCACGGCGACATAGTCGTGGCCGTTATCGACTGGGAAGAGTCTGGGTGGCTTCCAGAACATTGGGAGTTGGTCAAGGCACGATGGAGCAGCGGCATGGATAAGGATTCGGGTTGGAACGAGGCTTTGTGGACGATTCTGGGACGGGAACAAGAAGAAGACTGGCTGCTTGACAGGGAGCTCTCAGACTACATGGTTGGAGCATTTTAGCTTGGTCGGATTATACCCACTCTGTATGTAAACGTGTATATAAACTTAAATGTTGTTTAATGGGTTATGGAAAGTATGTAAGTGATACAAAAGAGCTCGAACCAATTCTGAGCTTCCAGCCATCGCAAGACACGGGGACATTAATTCGTTTAACAAAAGCTCAGAAAAGCTCCTCCTCTTCCGGTCGCCAATTCTTTGCCTGATCCCAGTATCCTTTCAACTTTTCCCCAAGCGCCTCTTTCGCATCCCGATCGGTCGGGCAACTCTTTCCTTTGAACGAATTAAAGGCACGATCCCTGAGTTGACCCTCCCACACCAAATAACATGCATTCTCCTCCAACGATGGGCGGCCGTCACCTTCGCCTTCGGCGGGCACAGGCGCAGCGCTGGTGCTAGGCCCTGCCTCTTCATCTGAATTCTCCTGAAGCTCGACATCTTCCGCTCCACGAGGTCGTGCAGCCTCAGTCCACGCCACACGATGCAGAAGCAGGCGCTTGTAATTTTTGATCGCCTTCGCGGAGCCTTCGACATACACCATGTTGAATTGAGGATTGAAGACAGTAAGACCAGTAAGGGCGAGCTGTTCGGCGTTCTTCCGCACTTTGAATTGATGGGCTGGGTCCGAGAGGACTTTGATCCTAGAATGATATCAGCATTGAAATGGGCATGCAGGTGCACATCATACGCACTTGAAACATGCACCGTGGATTCCTTTCTTCTCCTGCTCAACCTTCTTTGCTTCTTTCTTTTCCCGTCGCTGATCGTCGGTTAGTTTGCGCTCGGCGTTCATCTTATCGTGATTGTGCTTGCGCTGGGCAACTTCGCGCCTCACCCGAGCCTCGACTCGTGTTGGATCTTGGATGGCATCCGATGTCAAAACCTTCATGAGGTTCTTCAAGCCAACTAGAATGTCAAGTTAGTGAAGTCTGATTTAAGTTCACGTATTGGACACACTGACCTTTGGGCGGATCAGGTGGCAAAAGACCCATGCGAATGCGATCTCTTTTATCCTGTAGTTCCTGAGCACGTCTCAACTTCCTCATCTTCTTTTGCTCCTAAGATTGCAAATGAGTGACAAGCAGATGCCTATTCAGAAGACGCCTTTACCTTCTTAGTCAACATTAGTGGTTTCAATTCTACCTGGCTCTTATCAGCAGGGGCAGGGATGGGGATGGGGTGCTGGATGTATATTGTGATGGGCGAATCAGGAGTTGCGATGTTGAGCCTTTCCATTCCAAGTGCAAGGTCGTCATAGTTCTTGTTAGGAAGAAGAGCAACATCCCACCATTCAGCAGCAGGTGGAGGAGCTCTCTGACGGAAACAAACAGTCGGCCTGGGTCGAAGCAATTCACAATTACGAAGACTACATACCTTGATGGTTTTCTCAATACCCATATCGCTATCAAAACCAGCCTTGCGTGCACTTTCTGCAATGCGCTGTTTGAGGGCTTCCATCTGGATTTCATGCCTAACTTGATTTCCAAGTGCGACATATTTCCCTTTAGGATTAAACCTGAAATTGCGGCCCGTTCGCTCTCGAGGTGCACCACCCTCAGCGATATCTTTTGCGGCGGCGGCCGCGTATGGGTTTAACGATTCGGGGGTAGGAACAGGTTGCGGGGGTGGAGGAGGGGTAGGAGCATTACGAGTGTTAGCCTAGCAAATCCAGTATGTTAGAGCGGTAAATAGACCGAGATTCCACAGTATACTAACCTTAATTGAAGCAAATTTAGGCTGCATAGGTTTGTACTTGTCCTTCTTGGACTGAGGCGCAGCAGGTGTCGTATCTAGCAACAACGGATGAGCGGCCATCTTGAGACCAGCACCTTGCTGGGTTTGCTCTACAGGGCGGCTCTTATTTCCCTTCTGTGGCATAGTCTGATACGAAATATGAGTGAGAGGACGTCAAATGGGTCTTGAAAACGTACCATGTATGGATTATCCTTCACAGCAAGTTTGTTTTGTGCTTCGGCAACACGCCGCTTGGCCTCAGAGACTCGGCGCGCAAGGTCATCGGTAGTAGCAGGAGACCCAGTTGCAGGCGTCGGGCCACTTGACACCGAAGCTGAAGAAGGTACAGATGGCAGCGGAGCCGTAGGTTTGGTGGGTATGGGAGCTCTG
The DNA here is from genome assembly GCA_018854895.1 of Tricholoma furcatifolium. Classification (NCBI taxonomy): domain Eukaryota; kingdom Fungi; phylum Basidiomycota; class Agaricomycetes; order Agaricales; family Tricholomataceae; genus Tricholoma; species Tricholoma furcatifolium. Next base: position 19,495 of record JABAJV010008615.1, read on the forward strand.
ACTGGAGGGGTCCACCCCATAGCATTTTGCTTGAAAGCGGCTAGCTTAGCGGCCACCTCGGCACGCTTCTGAGCGATGAGATCTACAGGTGACTATTGGAGTTTGAATGAGTCAAAATGAGCTTCAGACTTGGTGAACGAACTCACTGCTGCTGATGAAGATGGACCATTGGCGGTAGTCTGGGTACGAATGGGTTATAGATATAGTTAGAATTTATTCTGAAAGGCAGATTCACCTTGAAATGAGGAAGTTGTACTCACATCGCCAGAACTAGAACAGAATCAGAACTCTTTCACGGACAGGATAAGGTGAAGAAGCGACAGACCTTTTAAATTTCTTTGTGCTTGGAGAGCCGCCATCATCTTCGAGCGCCCTCTTTCTATCGCTCATTGCGTTAAAGAAGGAGCAGGTCTTGGGCGGAGGTGAGTACAAGTCGCAAGGATAAGGTGTGTTACATAAGCAATGTTTTCTCTTTCCTCACTGTCCCGTTCGCTGGGCTGGACGGCTGGCCTCGTCTCTTCAACAGCTTACCGCGCGCCAACTACCCTCGGGCCTTGGAGTATTTTTGCTCGTGGACGTTCCCAGCTCGCTCCCCGCCAGGTCCGAAATGTTAAGCGTCACAAAGGCCGCGTTCCAATTCCTACAGGTGGCTCAACGAAGGGAACAACATTAGCTTATGGCGATTGGGGAATTCGAATCAAAGGAAATGGCGCTCGTCTGACTGCCAAGCAGTTGACTACTGCAGAAGAAGTCATTAAGAAAAAAATCAAGGTCATTAAAGGATCCAAGGTTTACCTACGAGTGTTTCCAGATATTCCAGTCTGCATAAAGGTGAACCTATAATCATTGAAATATCTTTTCCCTTCCTAAAATTACTAGGGTAACGAAACGCGTATGGGTAAAGGAAAGGGAACTTTCGAATTCTGGGCAACCCGGTTAGTAGTAGCTTACATTTTCAATGCGCATACTATTAACCTTGAACTGTAGAGTTCCAACAGGACGTGTCATTTTTGAGATTGGAGGTGTTCCCGTTCGTGAGGAGCTTGCAAGAGAAGGTGCCTCCAAATGTCCACCTTTTTGCCGACTTTCTTAACAATTTGAATAGCCCTCCGACAAGCGTCAGACAAACTGCCCACGAAGATGGAGTTCATTACCAGAAGTTCTCCTCCACGACTTGGAAATCTTGTCTTACATCCGCCTAAGCCTCCTAAGGCTCCAGAAGTAATCGGCGAAGCTGTTCAAGGTGAAGTCGAACCCCAGGTAGCGACAGCTTAAGGTAGTCCACCTTATAGTATATATTAGAATTATGGTGAGTTTCTACTTCCTCGACGTTTTTTGCAGGCCTGACCGGACAATAGGTAGTCGAAGCGTAATAAAAGGCTTAAATTTCTTGTTTAGAGTGATTAAGTTGTCAATTTCTGTGGTCGCATTCTTCTTTCGAGCGAATCCTATTACTGGGCTGAGCCTTGGTCGGTCAAGCGTTCAGAAATTATTGCCTATTATCAAACATCGTATGTACAGTTCTTCCCACTTTACTTTACCCTTCTTTGATGTTGTTCAAGAACTTTGCAATAAGCTCGCCTGCCTCTCGCACTCGCTCTCGATGTTCCGGATGCACTTGATGGAGCTGGTTGTGCAGCTTATCAGGATGCCATTTAAGGATCTCGTTCCTCATGGCTTTTGCCGGCATGCCGCGGAGGGTGTAGAAGGCCTTGACAGCGTCGAGTGTGATGGCAGATATATCAGTGGCAATACCTAGGATGGGCCATGGGAAGTGTTCGAAGGTGATATCGGAATACACTTCAATGCCACGAAGTGCCGCCCATTTGGCATCGTAGATCGCCAAGAAGTCCGTCTGTTGCGCCTGGGCTGCGAGGCGAGCTTGCTCTTGCTCCGCAGCCCTACGAGCCTCTTCTTGTGCACGGCGAGCTGCTTCTTCCTGTGCCCGACGGGCCTCCGCTTCCCTAGCCGCCTGCTGGGCGTGTTCACGAGCGTCCTCCTGCTGTCGACGGAGCTGTTCTCGTAGTGCGGTCTCATATGCAGTCTCAAATCCGGCCTCCAGACGGGCCGCTGCCGCACGTCGTTGAGCTTCCTGTTTTCGAGCGAATTCCCGTCCGCGTTCCTCCTCAGCCTGGCGCAAGGCCTCCTGCTCCTTGAACCGTGCAGCGTCAAAAATCTGCTTTTTTATCTCCTGGATGAGGTCCAGGCGATGCTGAAGATGGTTCGGGATAGGATGACCTTGTTCCAAACAGTGGCGGATTTCCTCGCGGTGCATTTTTTCTCGAGTTTTCTGAACGTAAGCACGCCTCTCCTCCCTCCGCCTCTCATCCTCGTCTTCGACCTCCTTCCGTTTCCTCTCGGCCTCTAGCCTCTTCGCCTCCTCCTTCTCCATGCTGGGCGTTCGCTGGGCGTTTTGGCGCTTGATATGCTTGGCAGCAGCGCGCCTGATAGCCTCCTCTTTCCTCTGCCTTCGGAAAGTGCTGAAAGAAGGGGCAACACGGATATTGCGCGCCCGTAGACCTACATATTCGTCTCGGGCGTGTCTCTCTTCCAACTGGTCAATGTTGGACTTATGGCCACGCAGACGTGCGAGCTCAGCCAAGAAAATGCGGTCCTCGTCGTCGGTGGAGCCTCCGACGTATATATTGGCCTCGTTCACCAGGTCGGAGAGCGGAACGGATTTCATGCGATCATTGAACTCCTTCACTTTCTCCTGCTGCTCCTCGTAGCGTACGCGTTTTTTCTGATACGCACAGTAAGCTCGGTTCGCCTCGAGCTGCTTGAGGTAGAGGCTGTGGTGAAAGCTATTGTTTTTGCCGTAACACCTCCTCATGCGCCGTTGGGGATGGATGGGGCCGCCGTCTTCCCACCACTCGTCGCGCCGAATCTCTGCGGGCCATGCTGGGGGCTCAAGGAGTACTGTTTCCTCGCGGGTTGGGCTAGTGGTGAAGAGGTGAGCGGGCGAAAAGTTCTGCCATGCTGGCACAAAGGCTTTCACCACCGAGATAAGCTTTTTGGGCGTTTGAAAGATCATAGAAATGAAGGAACGAAAGAAGCTAGCAGTAGTCCGCGCGCAGCACGCCTGAGCCGTTATGTGGATATTAAAGTCGCTGGGCAAATAATAGTCAGCTTTCGGAGATTGCATTACATTTATAGCACAATTTATAATTGTTCACACTTGGCCGTTTCCTCCGCCAGGGCCAACATGCGAAAAAGGAAATATGATTCTGGGCTTCCTGTTTTTGAGCAACAACACATTGTTTGGTCAAAGGGCGTGCTGGAAACTGGCAATTGTGTGCTATATCAGGATGGTGTTTCTAACATTGACACTTGTTGTATCTTCGATCGTAACTTACAACACTATTGTTGTACGAGCAAATTCAGGGCTGATGTTGTTATGGAGGAAGACAAGCCCAAAAAAGGCATTCAATCTTTTGTTCGTTTGTTGCCCTTGTAAACAACGGGGTGGCACGGGTGGCGAGTGGCCAAAGGTCACGGTATATATAGCAGCACTGGTACTGGTTGGGAGTCCACCATCCTTGCCCCTTTATAAGTGAGCCCATCAGCGTTACTTTTCCTTGCGATCTTTCATACACTGGAATCATCCTATCTACCCGCGTTGAAGGAATACTCCAACATGCATATGCCTCGACCTTTGCAATCTGATGGTATGGTGTTTTTCCCTTTGAGTACATTTTCATCTAGGCCAACGAGTTCTGAACACGCATATATATACTATTACAATAGCGTCCCCACGAACAGCGGAAAAGACGTTACAGTGCACCGGCCAACAGACTTTGCGCCCTGGAGTGTAATGAAGAAGGTCACGGAATCTATGAGCACTTGGTATCAGTAAATGTGGCAGGGGAACCCGTTGAAATATGGGTTGCAGACTCGGAGGTGCCTAACTGAAAGTCTAAGTTCGAATCCAGCAACGCTTTTTGGACAGCCGAAGTGAAGAAAGTTCATGAGTCGAATATCATTAGAGTACCAGAGAGTACCAGCAGTCTGAACAATATATACATGATAGATATGATAATGTTAAGACTTGAGCCCGAGGGAGAACCGGCATTGTCGGACTTCGAAGTTCGTCTACGGCTCTCGAATACTCGCCCACCTTGCAATTGTTATTCGGAGCGGTCACTAGCGGCCTTGTAAGTAGTAGAATCTGAAGTAGGGAATATGGGTCTGATATGAATGCACAGTTTTTATTCCGATTGTATTTTGTCCTAGTTCTAAATAACATTACAGAGACTTACGTCGTAACCGAACTTCGAAGGCTCTCAAGGGTATATACAACACAACACTCAACGCAAACGCGACTTCAAAGCCGAGATCTCCCGTGGTCTTCGCTATAGGTCCGACATACCACGCTTGGTTCATACACGGCACAACAAGGCCGAAAGACATTATCATGGCAGCGACTGCTGCCAAGCCAGATGGAAGCCGGCGTGGGACGTTCCAATCTCTAACATCGTAATTCTGTGGGTTATTTTTCCGGAAGACATGATGTTCCATTAGGATAATGCCAGCAAATGAGCTCGCCCAATAGCCGATAATTCCCAGGAAGTTTGTGAGGGCATCGTAGAATTTTGTTGACCCAACGACCGCAACTGGAATGACGCTAAACATAGCTTGGTCAGTCGACGAGATTCAAGGCGAAAAGGAGGCTTACATTGCGGTAGCCAATATCGAGAAAACATATCTCGGAACCACCACAAGGGGAGGTATGAAAACCTGGATATTGATGGAAAAAGAATAGAAAGTCCCTGCAAGATTTCCTGCGACAGACAAGCTTAGCAGGACCGTTAAGAATTTTCCGAAGCCTTTTGCTGGTTGAAGCATCGCTTCTAGAAGGCCGCCGACATTCCCCCCTGCATAACCAGCGTTCCAAGCTGGAACTGATGATGCAGCTACGGCGAAAGCAGCCCCAAGGCACTGAAAGGTAATCTATACAGAGTCACTTCATTGTCTATGCGCCAATGAGGGTATCAAGCGTACCAGCGGGAGAAGAAATCCCAGGTATGAATAAATAAAGATTCTCCAGCTGCAGGAATACATTGTGAAAAATCAAAATACGGCCTGAAGGAGATAATACGCACCGAGAAACCTTGGGATCAAAATATGTGGTGAAGTCTGAGCTCAGAGGGGAATATGTCACAACGAATCCCGCCACCGTAGAGGCGAAGCCAAGTACGGCAGCTGCTGTAGCAGGTTCGGCTGGAGGAGGGTTGGAAAGATGTTTGCCACCAATGCCCAAAGCGACGACAAATGCTATGACAACGGGTATCCAAGCTACTCGCTCATACCTGACAAGAGTAAATGGAAGGTATAGGCAGTATAAAAGGGATAAGTTCTACCAGTTGAGTATTCTGTAGCCACAAAACGACACCTGCAGCGCAGAGTTAGTGTTAGGACTGCGAACAATAGGTACCAGCGTTACCAACAGAGCGATAACGGCAATTATGACAATTCCCACACTTTTCAGAGAGAAACAGTTATACGACGACTGCGCGTGAATGAGAATCTAAGAACGTACGACCAACTGAGTGACCCATTAGAGACGCTTGCCAAAGCTTGACCGCCCACGATACTATTCAGCACCGAGAATCCTGCCATGCCTATAAGGTTAAGAACGCATGGGAGGATTACACCGTAATAGCTATTGATAAATGTTCAGAGTTCATGTGGAAAAGGAGCGAGGAATGACTAACCCGAACGAGTATCTTGAGATAATCATCTGCCGCATGCCGAGCTTGGGGCCCCACGTCGAACTGCACAAGATATCATTACTCGGTAAGTAAGAGGGTCATGATACGCACAAATATGAAGGCGGTAAACAGCACAGCAAGTTGAAGAACAAGATAGTGAGACAAGCATCTCGTAAGCCAAGTCCAAAGGCAACAGGACCCAGTGTACCAGCAGAGAATCTGGTTCGAAAGAGTCAGGTGCACTGTTGGAAGTCTTAGAGTCAGACGAGAACATACGAAAGGATATTGACGTTCATAGAGAACCAGATGAAGAAGATTTTCATAAACTGAGTATCGGTTCGATCCTCATATGCAACAGGAATTATTCCTTTCATTTTAAATGAGATATGGAGCCAGGCCCTACGAGATATTGCATTACACACCTCGCGATTCCACTCCACAAGTTAAAAGCCAATGAGCCAATCGACTCATGAAACCTCGAGGTCGATGCTGAAGGACTTGGGCATCGATCGCACTGCTTGGAGAGTGCTTCTCATCGAAGTCTGAATGTGCCATGTTGCGTGGAGATACGCGGGTCTTTCTGAAGTCCCAGAATCAGAAAGAATAAATAGTTGTTTGCAGGTGAGTACATCAATTCAAAAAAACTTGACTCAAGCCATCAATGCATCATGATATTTCTCCTTTTGGTCGACTCGAAGATCGCTTATAGGTCCGGGGTCCAATGAATGCTGTGCTCAGGGCTATAAGCAGGACTGGACTTCAAAACGCCTTCATTCTCGTGATCAAGCTACTTACTCTGTGTCTTTCATGAAGCAAATACGAGATCGCTATCACAGAGTTCAGACTAATATGATGCGATCGCTTGAGTTGACCCATGTTATGATTTTGAGGATAAGACTCGAAGCCTCCGTCCTCTTAACGGCATCGGGTCAATTCAAAGACGCATGAAAACATGAAAATTTAAGCTGTAATATTTCACACGGAAACGGACACCCGTCATGTGGAGGGAAATAACGATAGATACAAAATTAGATACTACTGTTATCAGAAGTCCTTTACTTCAGAAGAACTATCCAACAGTGTGTTGGTATCTCCTGGGGTTGTACGAGTGAGAAAACTTGGATAATTTATGTTAAGGGAAACCAGAATGACCTTCCGATTCCCATCTATTCAGGGCTAACCGCAAAGGCGACAGAAGATATGCCTCGACGCTGCGTAATGTATCTGCATTGCGCACGTGAGTCTGATCAGATAGATGACGGTCAGTGTGTTAGTCAAATAAAAGGAAGAAGCTACGTTTACAAGGTTGTTCTTATCCCTCTGAAGGATGGTATAGTATGTGCCTAGGCACTCTACAAGCCTAGCCGCCTCGGATGTCTCCTGGAGATTATCAATCGACAGTAGCTGATTCGTTAATAGACCGGGCGGGTTGGGCTTGAACAATATTGAACCAAAAGCGTCGAAAAACGCAGGTGAGGCAAAGACATTTGGTGGATGGGAAAGCGCTTCTAACACGGCTTCTTTCACAAGTCCCACAGCTGCTACTCGCATCTGAGGATACTGTTCATCGGTAGTGAGCCCTCGCAACAATTGCAGTCTTATCGGTGATGGACATGATGCAAGGAGGAGAGAAAGGATACGGAAGGCATGGTGTCGGACAAGCGGATCTGGGTGTGAGCTTGATAGCGGAGGGATCAGCGTGGATAGAGAATGAATAATTTCCTCGGGAAGATAAGGCCTTGGAGGAGCTTTCAAAGGGTCTAAACAACGCAGGAGGATAGCGAGGGCCTCATCTAAGCCACTGTTTGACTGTATGGCGCTGATTAATATCGGAAGGAGCTTGGTTAACTGACTGGGTCCCAAGGCGGGGATACCAGAGTAAGCAAATGCAATCATTTTTGGGAGTGATGCTGCAGAGATAGCCACCTCCGGCAAAATATGGATATGAGAATATGCATTCTAGATGATAAGGGTCGTTAGTCATGTTGGATGCTAAATGGCACATAAGGAGCCTGACTCACAACAGCATCTAAAACTGCCTCGTTCCCGGATTCCCAGCCAGGAGATACAGAAGAGCAGAGTGCCAGTCTTGGATACAACGACTCAAGTGTTCGTTGTGTGAGAAACGCTTTGATGCAATGTTCATATGCAGTCAATGTACAATCGAGCAACGATTCCAAGATTTTCTGTTACCACTTGAGAACAGATTACACAAATGATCTGACAAGAACTTACATCACATTCTTTAACTGTATCCGTCTCCTGATTGTCAACTGACCTTGCCCACGCTGCCAAGCGTGTAACAAGAAGCGATACGGACTTGATAATCCCTCTTCCCTCCTCACTAGATGCATGCGAGCTCAGGTGACTTATAGCGTCCTCCAACTGCTTCAGCAAAGGCTTTATGGTCTCCGAGGTGGTTTTACGGCGGAGTTTCAGTCTAGGTATACCTATACACATATGAGGTTTATCAGAGATGACGCAGAACAAAAAATCTGAAGCACGCACACGCTGAATAAAGATCAACCAACGTCATCAGTTGACTAGTAATCGAGAGTTTTGGCGCGTCAGACTCGTCAGACTCGTCTTCATCATCGCCAATGGTAGTAGAAACGCAGTGTTCCACGGCTTCTTGTATAGCCATTACAACCTCTTTTGCAGACCCACACTCGCTGATTGATGACAAGATCTCTCCAGCTGCAGGATCTTTGCATGGTAGAAGGATTGGCAAGGTATCCAAGGGTTCCTAGTGACGGTTAATCATATCAACCACAAAGCAGAATCGGCGCTACATACAAGCAGCGATGCAGCGCCTGTTTCGGAAATTTCCTGGGCTATACGAGATAAGGTTATACTCGCAGACGGATTGTCTTGCGCAGCTGTGGTAAGAAGTGTTAGAAGAGAAGGGCCGAGGTCCTGTAGCATCAGTTAAGATTTAAAACGCACAGTGGTATCGATCGAGTGCAGTACCTCCTCAGCTGAAACGTTGGAGAGGCGCAGTGTTTCAACCAACCGATTCACTGAACTTGATGGTAGCATGAGAAATACAATTGCCGGAAAATTGCCGGGGTTTCTAACAAACATCATGCATCATTGGAAAATCAAAATTAAGAATCATCCGTTCAACGTACAACTACATTGTCATTATACTCTGGTCTCTCTTTCAAAGCATAGAATATAATAAAACTGAAATTTCCGACACGCTCAAAGTCTACCAGTCCTTGGAGCCAAGCTAGCCTCGACGAGGAGTCGAAAAGCAAACTTGTAATCGTCCTAGGCCTTGTCATTCGTAGAGCAAGATGGAGTCTCCTAGGCCACTGTGCACATGTGGCGCTCGTTTTTGCCCGCCAATCTTGTGAGTTCAAAATGTTAGGTTTTTCTGAAGAGAATCATTGACACGAAACTTAGCAGAATTTTGGACGAGTTTTAGCCTCAAGCTACCGAGCGTTCAGATGCATAACACAAAGTGGTATAGAAAATATCTCGAACGTAATCCCCAGTAGGTCCGGAGATGTCTACTAGATGAATCCTTCAACCCTGACCAATCAACCCCAAGTGGAGTCATGCATTCAATGCAAAGAAATGGCATCCGACGAGTTTCCACGTATTCGCTCTCAAAAGCCCGGAGCATTTTCTCAATTTGCTATAGACATGGTATGCGCATGTCCCTTAAATTTTCCTAAGCCAAAATATATGCCAGTGGTTGACAGCTATCTAGGTCTCGACTCTTGGTGAGTTCTCTATAACCTGCAATGGAATTGCGGAATCGAAAGGACTACGTGTTTCCTGACCCACCTTTCCCTCTGAGTGAGTATAGAGCTTCATCCACCTTAACAAATTCCGATGGCGACGGGATGAAGTAGCCCCCAAGCAACTAGACTGCAAGCTCCGAGTCAACGTGCGTTTCAAAGGGCCTCGTGGAAGGGCCTTTAAAGGCATTTTGGCAGTAAAATTTGAAAGGTGAGAGGCACACTTGTCTGTTGTCTAGTGTTGACGGAAGTTAGACGGAAGTTCCATCGTCAAAAGAACTCAACACGGGTCACGAACCTTGGGTCCGCTCACGGACTATTATGTCTCGACGGTTTGTTGAGTCTGTATGTGAAGCTTGCGTTCCTACGATCTGCTTCTTTCACCCCTGCGAGCTCTACACTTTCCACTTAGGCTTCACCTTGGCGTTAAACGTTCGAATCCTTCAATAAACCACATGCGTAATGTCCGGGCGCTTAGTCCAACTGCATTGCTGGTTTTGTTTTGAGGCTCAGGTATCACCGTGAATCTGGGCATGACTAAGAGAACATATATCTCTGTCTTTCCCGGCAAACTGGAATTAATCGGTAGCTGCTTTCCGCGGCGTGGTGTGAAACGCTTTTAATGGATTAGTTCGATGATCTTTCGGACATCCGCTCTTCGGACCAGCACAAGTCTCAATTCTGTTATCGGAACCCCCCCAAAAATGAATGCAACATCGCCTTGCCGTCCGGGGGTGCAGCCTCTCTGGTGAAGCTTGACCGTTACATCTTATATAAATGGTCAAAAAATGTGCCATTCCCTATTCTTACAACACTTCATTTCCATGTTTGAGATTCTCTCTCTTCAACCAGGAATGACAACTGGTGAACGGCGATGCAGTACACCAGGCGATGGACACCCTTCTCTTCCTTCACAGTCTCAACCAGTCGAGACAGCCATTCAGCCTATTACATCAGCTAACGTGCCATCGAATGCACATGGCTCATACTGCAATGCAATCACAGGGGTTGCACAACTGGACGGCGACTCGCATTTGGATTCCTTGCCATCTAGTAAACCTGCGGCACCTGTCAAAGATGGTCCGCCAAGTCCTCCAAGTTCACCAAGGGCCTCAGTCTCGCAGCTCGTAAATAAAGAGCTTATCACCCCGGAATGGCTCAAGTTTCGTTTATCGAGTGGATTTTTTGCATATTTCCTTTGTGGCTGGGGAGATTCAGGTATGCAAATGATCCTTTCTTTCGTCGCGCACGATTTTGACATTATTATACAGTGACTGGCACAGTCCTACCCTGTAAGTTCATGTCGGTGCTTTTCTGTTCTTTTGTGAATATCGGCCGTTAGATTTCACCGCATCCTATCATTTGAATCCGATGACCTCTTCTCTCCTTTTTGCCGGGAGTACTTGCGGGTCAGTTGCTCCTTCGAGCCACACCGGCTAGACTGCTGATGCCTATATCTCTGCAGATTTTTTGTTGGAACATTCATCGTTGAACGGATAGTGAACTTCTTTGGGCAATGCTCCGCTGAGCACTCAACAAATTCCCTCGTACCTTATATTCCATTTTTCCGCTTCAAGACTCAAAAAGATGGCGCCTCATCCATCCGACATTCAGCATCCCAAGCCAGGCATCTGACACTTATATTTTCAAGCGTATTACATGCCATGTTCTTCATTATGGTTGGAAGAAAGGGTGGCTTCGCCATTACCTTCATGGCATACGTCGTTGCAGCGCTTGCACGATCCTTCATAACAGGTGGGCTGCCTATTTTTCCTGAACTTACCATAAACTAACATCCTTCAGCAACATTGTATGACTATCGTTTACTATTACCTCACGCTTCTGACTGATCCTAATATTTGGATTCCAAGGAATGCATATTATGTGTCTGGACCCCCTCAGTCTTCCCTTGGATTTTCATACGGCCTCTGGAGTACGCTGAGTTTATTATCTATGAGTTATGAAGGTGACATGATCTTCGTAGGCGTCGGTGGCGTCGTTTCGCCCATAGTTTGCCAGGCAATCATCGCCAAAGGAGTTCCCTGGCCGAATTTCTATTTCGGATCCCTTGTGTTGTCTGCCATCAATTGTGCACTGCTATTCTTTTCATTTAGACCGACGATCAAAGAAAACGAACGAGAATGGGCCGAATATCTCGCTGAACGGAGCACAAGATCGTCTTCTCCGGCATGTTTAGGAGAGGAGAATCAGAAAGAGAAAGAGGTTGTTCTACCGTCTCCTCGATCCTATCGATCCCATAGTAAGTTGGAATTTTCTTTCACCGGTCCTTAACAGAATGCCAACACAAAGTCAATAGCTTTGCGTCTTGTTCTATTGATGCCTTATCAATGGGCTTTCTCCATATTCGCACTGCTATACAGTGGAGGGTGTGTATATTTGTATTGTTTTAGATCTTTATCACGTTGAAGTATTTCATTTCAGTGAAACAACAACTTCAGGATTCGTGCGTCCGAGCATAATGTTTTAAGCTTTTTGCCTCGTTTCTGACCCTTCATGCCAGGCGGTTACTTACCTCCTAGGAACACGGGTACGCTTCTTTCTTCTTTTAGAAAAGACAGCTGAAGTAGCGACTGGCAGCATGCAAATCCTAAAACGGTTGGGTACGTCACATCTGGGTATTGGGGAGGTTTTGCCTTGGCTCGTTTCCTTTGGGGATTATTTGTTCCTCGGTAAGAAGTCTGCACGCCGTCGGAAGTCATGGTATATTCTAATAACGCTACTAGCACGACCTTCACGCAGAGAAAATTCATTGTTTTGGGAGCCTTGTAAGTAATCTTGGTATTCTAACTTACGCGGTCCTCTTATGTGTGTCTTAGATGTATGGACTCCCTCCTCTTTGAACTCGAATTGATCCTAATCCTCTGTTCAGTACTTGCTCTCTCGATGCACGTTCTCATTTGGAAAATCAACTCTTTTATTGAAAATGCCGTGTCCGCGGCCTGCATCGGCCTTCTATACGGCTCCATATTTCCCGCCATCCTACGTCTTACAAATGACATACTGCCGGCCGATGTGCAGATGATAAGCATGGGTGTAATGTACGCCATTCCCTTTGCTTCCAGGCTCCGAAGCATTTGACTAACATTGTCTGCAACAGCTCCGCTTTCGCAAGTGTGGGCAGTGGTGCGTGCACCCGCTAGATTTTCCCTTCGTCTTGCTAACGTCATCGATTGCATAGCTCTCTTTCCCTTCATTGTAGGGGTCATTTCTCGGTCCAAGGGTATCCATACGATGCCGTACATCACTGTCCCACTGAGCATTGTTCTAATCGGCCTCTGGTCTCTTTTCCCCACTCGACTTCCTAGCCAGCGAAGTACTGTGGTTTAGATTTCGTTATCGAGGCTTCAGGTAATTCTATCTATCATTACTAATCTAATATTCTTCGTATTATATCGATATCACTATAGACTAAATAGAAACAAAGACGTAGAAACATGGATCTTAGAGGCCTATCTTAGAGGCCAACGCTCAAGTCGAAATTGAAATCGGAGGCAGCAAGTCTTAGAATACCTCTCATATGCGGTCTAGTACATGGTTCGATGCTAAATGTAGGAATGTGGTATGAACTTGTACAATGATACGACGAATGAATCCCAGGTCCACGCATGAAAAAATAGTATTTAACGACAGCACACGTTCCACGGACATCGCGTCACAATTACCACATGTAAAACTCCCAGCACCACCGTCACCCCTAACCCCTCCAACAACGTATCTAGAACCGCCGCAAACAGCAGCGCAAACACCACAAACGGTCGGGCAGTATCCCCGCCGGAGGAATGGCACATACCCGCTATCGACGATACCTGTTTAAAGTTATCGTTATCTCTCTGAACGACGATATGCAACTTGAATGGAGGAAGAACAACTCACCTTCGCAACTAGCACACATGACTTGAGCACCTTCCACATATGCACCTGCATCGCAGGTCGAATCATATCGGGGAGCGATATCTTGAACACATGTTGAACTGTCCTCCTCGACATTGGCTGGGATGCTGTGTGAGGCGTAGGCGACGGCGGGCCCAGCAGGAGGAGTTTCTCCTCTGCCGTGACAGGCGACATCACCTCCGTGAGCGAAGCCCTAGTGGGCGTGGTCTCCCCGTCTTCTGGTTCCAACATCCCATCTACATCTTCCAATGAACCCCCATTGCTATCGCTCGGAGAACTAGCCATGGACGTGAATATGGGCGGTGGGACTGAAACGTTCCCGAAGGAATCGGGTCGTCGAAGCGCGACAGAGGATGTCTCGTCTGCTCGAAGGATGTCGCCTTTGAGCGGGTCGAGCTGGAGGCGGCGTTAACGAGTGTTATTGGCAGTTTGGAGGCGTTGGCATACCTTGCCGTCCTTAATGGCGCTTGTCACCCTGTCACACGACGGGCGGCTTGCGGGCGTAACATGCAATAAACTTTCTAGGAGAACCAAAAACGACCTTGGTAGGCGCCTGGCCTCGAAAGCGGTGACAAGCCCATTCGTCGATTTAAACCTGTACCACCACCGAAGGTAAGTCAGTATTAAAAGAAGCAAGTGAATGAAAAAGTCGTTACGCACCCAGGATAACTCAACACCTCCTTCTCCAACCGGTCCATTTTATCACTTTCACGGTCAACGCTGACAGGTTCCCCATTTGCGTCACCCTCTGCTGCATAGCGATACGGAAGCCGGAAGAAGAGGAGTTTGTGCAGGATCATCCCAAGGGACCACATATCCGATTTAGAATCGACCTGTTGCAGAAGACCCGTCAGCGGCGACGGGAGTGATTCCGGTGAGGTGTATTCTAGTCTGAGAAGGAAAGTCAACATCAAGAAGCTCTCAAGATATTGAAGGAGCAAGGGAGGAAAGGACGTACGTTCCAGTGTTGCCACTACGATGTCGCGAGTTGTGGAGCATATCGCGTGAAGTTCCAAAGTCAGAAAGCATAGCTCGAGGACTAGGAAAACAATGATGTCAACAAGAGGATACGCAACCAGACGCTGAAAGACCCACATGAGCTTTCCCTCGTCCCATGTGAGCAAAACGTTCCCAGGCTTCAGGTCTAAATGCAGAATGCTTTTGTTATGCTAGACGTTAAAACTTTAATCATCATCCTGGAACGAACGAGTAAAGCGAGGTCACTCACAAGGAAATCTAGCCCCGTCGCCACGTCCTGGAACAAACTCTTCACCTCCTCCGCACTCAACAAATGCACCGCCTTCCACGACGCCTGGTTCCTCCCCGCCCTCACACCCGCCATTTCCCGCTTTATGCGCTCCCGTTCAGCCGGACTCGCATGCTGGAACTGCCTGAACGCACGTATGCGCGCCGAGCGGGAGTGGGAGTCTACCGAGACCGAAGGTGACATTACTGGTGCATTTAAGGAGGCACTGGGTCCCGCTGTGCGTGTGCCGACGCGGGATGAGGGGTTGGATTCGGGGAAGATAAATTGAGCTAAAGGATCGATGTGGATGTGTTGTGGAGCGCGTCCGAGGCGCACGTCGATGAAGTCGTCGAGACTGTACGAGTGTGTGGCTTGTTAGATCGTCGTGGTTGGGATAATATGATGGGATGCGTACCTTCCCCCTTCTGCCCATTGCATAAGCACACTGCGATGGCAAGTCAGTGATGGCGTGTGTGCGACGAATAGGGATTCTTAACTGGAGAGTGGGCACTTTAGGACCGAAGGATGAGAATTGACAGGATTCTAGCCAGGCATGACTGTAATGCACGTTTGCTATGCGAAGAAACTGATTGACATATGGAAGCTTACTGGTATGTGATAATGTTAGGGTGGTGGAGCTGTTCCAGGAGTCTGACCTAATTCACATCAAGGACGGGGGAATGAGATCCGACACGAGGCCAAACGAGGCGCATATACCTCACGAAGTATCGTCAATAGATATGAGTGAGACTCTCCGACTGCAATTTTCTTCACAGCAAAGTGGCCTGACCTCTTGAGGTTAACCTTAGCAGTGACATCACAAGCAGAATTGGACACACCAAGAGGATTCCCGTCTAGAACATGCTGTAATGTGAACATTAATACGCCGTGCCATTCAAGTAGAAGGAATATAAACGCACCTGGCATAAAAATACTGACCCATTCGCCCCCATACCCAACTTCATCTCCTCCTGAAAGAACGCCTTGAAATATCCCTCGGCCATTTTCTCTGCAGGAAACGTACTGGAGCTCCCCTGTTGTGCGGGAGGCGGCGTCGAGGGTCGCGAGGACGCTTCATTCGAATTAGCCAGCAACTGAAAATAATCTGACGCGCGTGAGTGGTATGCGGGGTCGGAATCAATGTCATCATCGTTGTGGCGATCCGGTTCAAAGTCTGCAGGCAGAGTCTGCTTGCAATATGGACATGGTCCACGGAGCCTCTCTGGAAAATTGTTGGACTTTCGTATGGAGAGGGCATGGGAACGGGGGTTATAGAGGACAACCTGGTTGGAGACGTGGAGGACGGGCTGCCACTCGCTTATAGGAACTACAGCACGGTTGGGTGAAGGCGGCACACTTTGTCTGGACATGAAATTGAGCAATACCAGTCCTTAGTCGACGCCCCCTCTAGCACTGATAGTGAGTGAATGTTAAGCTAAGTATGGTCCTCGTTTGTGGCCAAGAGCAATTGCGGGATTTGCCGAGCACTGACGCAGCTTCCAAGCAGCTCAGGAATGGTTACTGCCTTTAAAAAGGCCAGCATTAATGTGGCAATCTCAAGGTATAATTCTGAAGCTTCATTAGTCAATCCATCAGAGAAACTATTTCCATTCTATAGCCAGTTTTAAAACGTTCAATCATATGCGACAGGAAAAAAAAACACAACGACGAATGTCTGTATTACCCAAAGTCCGGTATATGTAAATAATTGTATAGGCAACAACAAAGGATCGATGCGAGTGCGAGTACGGTAGTTGGAATGAGCGAGTACGAGGTCGAGGTTCGAGGACGTGGTGTGTATGTATGGTGTCTGTTTGATGCGAGTCGTGAGTCCGATGTAAGTAGTAATGTAGCATAAAAACGGGGAAGGGGGTAGAGTCTATCGTTGTCGTGGAGCCCGAATACATCGAGGACATCAGCGGGTTCGTGAGCGAGGAGGTATCAGTACGAGGTGTTTATCGAATGATTTTCGATTCAAAGTCCCAGGAACCCGATTATTGACGCCAGTGTCGGAGAAGACCAAAGCCCGAGAGGAACATGACGAGGAAGGTCGCGCATAGGCTCACGAAGACAGGGTTTGCGGTGTATGATGACCATGCACCGCTACACGCTATGCATTGCCAACCTAGCAAGAAAAAAGGATAAAAGTTATGACAAGAAATAAATCAAGAAGATTCTAGACTCACCGCTCGCAAGAGGGGTGTACGCTTCCGGAGAATACATCGCAAACTCCGTACCCGAATATGGTTGAAGGTATCCTGGCACTCGTCCTGCTCCAGGACCTCTGTCGTCCCAAATATTTAACGTATATGTCTCCTCCGCCAGCGGAGTATTCGGATTGGCCTGCTGATAGCTGTAGATGTCCCATACTACCTGCGTCGCTGTCCCTGGTATGATGCCATTCGTTGGGCCCACAGGATACGTGTTGCCATTGTCACATATAGCTTGAACAGTGAGATGTGTTGGAGTTGCGATAACATAAGAAAAATTCCAGCCAAAGGTGATGAGGTTGGAAGGAGCAATTTTGTAGTAGGAGGTGGCGGTGACGGGGGGTTGAGTGACTGTTATGAGGCCAGCAGGTGCGGAGGCGGGGATGACGAGTTGAGTGGTCGAGGACGCTGATCCACTTGGACTAGATGCAGGGCTGGCGGAGGTGGCTGTCGACATTGTAACTGCTGCTGGCCGTCGCGGTCGAGGGAACTCAGGAGAAAGGGCAGGCAACGCCGACACTTGTTGTCATGCTTAGTCAGCTTTTCCTTCTTCAACCTGCGGCCTGCCAATCCTTTTTCGACAATTGTTCCGTTCTATGTTTGACCCATCCATTCCATCTGTCCGCATTTCCCACAACTGATCCTCTATCGATTGAATTTTTCCGAACTTTTTTGGACTGTCTCTAGACTTTTGTCATCTGAAATTCGTCACTGTGGGCGCATCCAACTTTCAAATCACTGTGGTCGCACAGGCTGTTGAGTGCGTGTATAATGAACCTGGGGTCCTTGGGCTATGGAAGATTTATGGCACGACATGATTTTACTGCACGAGTGTCCCACGGAACCACGAAATGTCGAATCCCATCCGATCACAATTTGGCTCGTCTACTAATCAGGGCGTGGAAATTGCGTTACGACAATCGTAGCCAGGGGCTCGATGTGGTTTCGTAAATCACGCGTTGGACGCGAGGCAGGGCATGTTTGGGATACAAGCATAGACTCCGAAGCTCTTCGTGTGTGTACAAACTTTTCTATATTCTGGCGTAACTGATGTCATTGTGCTAGCCCAGCATTCTGTGATATCTACATGTGAAGATCGGACCCTACTTACTACCGCTACCCGAGTCTTGCCATATATACAGTCTTCGAAGTCGTCACGCAAACCGCGCCATTTCCCTACCATCTCAGATGTATAGTTCGGAGATAGGTGGCCCAGTGGGCTTACACCCCATGTTGTCGCACTCCGTAATCCTTCGCCTCCATCTCCAGAGGAAGGCGAACGGTGACAACTGGTGCTTGCAATACCTGATCCTAATTTCCACGTGGCTTCCTATATCCTTTTCGTGGATGTAGTTTTGTACACTCTTCGCCTTATGTGCGTAATACCAGTGGACGTCGATCCAAAAAGTCTCTAGCTGAGCAGTCGTGGATAAGATCGTCGACAAATCCCATTGCCAGGGATCGTTTGTCTTGTCGGCTCCAAAGCACTGAAGGGAAATGTGAACGGTCCTCAGCGCGGGGAGCCAATGCAACGATGGAACACGTTCCTCGGGAAAGAACAATATTCCCAAAAACGTTACATTCGGAAATTCAATCCCTTGTGTGGCTACTTCGGTAAGTATGCTTTGCGCGACATAAAGCGATGATAGCACAGATGGGGTCGACGTCATTAACTTCCCACCAAAAATAGGTTCGGAGTGCTCAAGAATAGCGAGGTGTCGAACGCCAGTGCATTTGGAAAGGGCAAGCTCTCTGATGGGTAACGGCACATTTTCCGCTATGAAAAGATTACGGACGGCCTTGGCGAAAAACTCTGCCGGTCTGCTTTCGAGAGTAGGAAGAATGCGTTTGGCATATGCCATGTCGGGACCATGAACATAGCCGGGGGGTTCTATGCAGAGAGTTTCATAGATAACACCTTCGACGCGTTCCTGGACACGTTTGGATACGATGGACAACGTCGGTGCGAATGTGGGATAGATTCTTGCTGTCAATTCGAATATAGCGTCTTCTATCTCGAGCGGCAACAGCGTCCTGAAGGCGTGCATATAAGTAAAACAGAGATTCAGCGCACTAACCTCCGAAGAAGTTTGGCTCACATTTCAACAGATACCGAGGTCTTGAACGCCGCGATTCCTGAAAGAGCCAATCTAGGTGTTGCTTCAGACGCCTTAGCACCTCACCTGGCGCGCGATAAAGCTTGGAAAATTCCAAGGAGGAAAAGAATAAGTTTTGAGGGTGGATGGTGACATGATACATGTAACATACAGTTATCCGTGATGTTGTTCTACGCGTTCCATCAACAACATGAAGGACGATATGATTCTCATGTATGTTCTGACTTACCGTATCAATTTTTTGCTAATAGAGCGAAGTTGTTCACACAGTACCGGCCAGGACACGATGATGGGGCAAAGTCAATGAAAATGAAAATTCTCGCCACCTATATATTGGTATTGGAAGTTATAGGTAGTAGGACCGCGGATCGAACGTTCACAAGACCTGGATATCACGCCTATTACTCCGTTGAACACTAAGGGCTGGCAACTCCTATCGAGATAGAAGACGTCATCTTCGAACGGGCACGGATGCATCCTAATTTTGTACCCACCTTGTCCGTTGTTTCATAACACAGCGTTTAAAGATACGTGTCTAAAAAACTCTCTAGATTGTGAAGGGTGCCTTTATCTTATTCAAACCTGATATTAGCATGTCATTCGTGCATTTTTCGTGACCCTCAACAATATTTTTTCATAAGGACTCTTCAAACAACCTTCATATCGGAGGACGTGCCGATGCACGTCAGGTGGCACAAGTTGCGCGTTCTCTAAATACACTGGAGTTTGTAACCTCGTGTTTCTTAAGCACCCTTATATGCTGGAGGCTGATAACTACCTCGTCTCTGCTATAATCGCTTCACGTCAATCAAGCTCTACTTGCAAAAGTACTAGCAGCTGCTTGATGACGGAATTTCCCAATCTTTTTTTTTCGAGAATATTCTCTTTTGAAGAATCGATTCTAGCTTCATTGCTTTCTGGCAGGAGACCGGCGTATAGAACAACTTATCAGGTTTTCGGGGCTCGTGACGCACAATGGCGGATTTTGACACAGCTTCGTGCGGACCGTTGTTAGTTACCTTTACTTTGACTTTTACCTTTCCTTCATCTATCGATCATCTTATCCACCACACCTCAGCTCTGATCGACATTATCTACGTTAAGATAGTATGCTGACAATGTTACGCGTTGAGGCAAACTGAGCCATGATTAGGGTGTAACATTTGACTAACATCATCCATGAAAATAAACCCCCACAGAAGTCTTTTTAAATAGTCTTAAAACATGTTTTTTTAAATAGTCTTAAAA
>JABAJV010008616.1:0-42495 GCA_018854895.1 Tricholoma furcatifolium
TAATGTGAAATATGAATGGGCATCGATTGAACATTTACCATACCTATATACAATAGTTTTTTGTATACAACCACTTGCAGTTGTGATGGATGGTGCTGTCGGAAATCGGACCGATCACTGTTGCTCTTGAACAACCTCAGATATTGAATTACACAAGCACCCCCTCTTGTCCTCATGCAACCACCATCGGACATTCTACCGACATCACCTACGAACCCCGGTGCCCATTCTCTCCTCGCCCATCTGACAGACGAGACGTTTGAAGAAATACCTGTCATGTTAGCATCCGAACCTGTGTTAAACAGTCATGAAAGGCTCAGGCTCCTTCATGTCTTCTAATTGCTGCAGAGACTTCACTCATGCTTCAAGCAATGACTTCAGTAAGCGACGTGCTCTCGCGGATCTCATTAGAGATGCTTCTATCAATGTACGACAACTCACTTTACTCGCCTGTATTCATAAATTGACCTCGTCCTGACTACTCCAATTTATGGGCGGTGGTCAGGTTGGATTTTTCTACTGTAAGTTGACATTCATTGCCAATATAATGCTTCTTGGACAGTAGCTCTTGCTATAGGAGCCGTCATGCTAATTGAGGTTTCTGATTGCTTCAGTAACAAACCATGGAATCTCCGAGGAAACCATTGCTCGTACAATCGAGGCTGGCAAAACATTCTTTGCGCTTGATGCTTCGGCGAAATTGGAGGTATGGTGTCAGCGCCTTCTACTTGATATATGTCCACCGATGGTTTGAAAAGCTTGACATCAGAAAGAGTACCAACTTCAAAGGCTATACCGCACTTTTGCAAGAAAATGTCAACCCGGCGGGACAAGGCGATCTGCACGAAGGATTTGACATTGGCTGGGAGCCGCTTACTGAGACAACAACGACAGCGGAGGACAAAAGAATCACCGATGGAGCGATGATAGGAGCTAACGTGTGGCCTAACAGCGTCCCCGGCTTTAGGGAGGCACTCCTGGAGTATTAGTGCGTAGAGATTCTGGTGACTAGTTGGTTACTAATGCCACTCCCAGCCACGATGCGATTAGTCTAGGAAAACTGCTCTTTCCCCTGTTTGCCCTAGCTCTTGACCTGAAAGAAGATTTTTTCGATGATAAGGTCTAATTTGAGATGCGGGTCTTCCTGCTTTAGTTGCGCTGAGCAACAACTTTTGTAGACCATCCGCCCTGCTGCAATCATGAGAATCCTGCATTACCCGCCTCAACCTTCAAATGCTGATGGCGAAGACCGCCAGATTGGTATTGGTGAACACACTGAGTGAGTACTTGATTCTCATCGATTCCTTCAATTACAGAATTCCCTTCTAGCTATGAGGTAAAAACCTGAACACCTGGACGTTTCGGTACTTTGACCAGGGTCTGTCAATAGTGCTTTACTCTTCTGTGGCAAGACAGCGTAGGAGGCCTTCAAGTTAAAAACGCCGCGGGAAAATGGGTCGACGCTGTTCATATACCCGGAACGATCGTCGTCAAGTACGTCTTTTCAAACTCTAATATCTATGTCAAATTTGCCGTATGTATATGAGTTGCTGAAACTACGCAGCCTCGGAGATCAGTTTGCTAGGTGGACGAGTAAGCATATCCAACGTCTCAATCAACTTCGGCGCTTAGAATAGGATGTCTATTATTGAAGATGACGTCTTCAAGTCGACATCCCACCGCGCAATTAACCATTCTGGAGCAGAGCGCTATTCTATGCCTCTTTTCTTTGGCACCGATTACGATGTATTATTAGACGTTAGTATAACAGTTCGTCCTTCTTTTCCAAGGTCACTTCTCATGATACTACTTAAAGCCCATTTCGACCTGCATTTCGCCCGATAATCCAGCAAAATACGGAACCATATCTGCAGGGGAGTATGTCAAATCACGACTGGAGGCAACCTATGGCAGTACTTGACAAGCGGGGTCGAACGCAAGCAAGTGCATGGTTACAAAATGCCACAGTGTCACTGTCTCTGTGGCATTCTTCTTGTGCTATATTCTGATTCACTACATCTTTATTTAAATATCTTTGGAGATTATGTCAAAGGTTCATAGAAAACATATCCGAGGATCAATCACCAGCCATCATAGCTCCCTGTAAACCCGAGGAAGCGAAGGGTATATACAAGCCAGGACGAGTAATGCGTTTGGGCACACGACCTATACCCTCGAATTCAGAAGAGATTACCGTCACCAGCTGATAAGAAATTGAGAAACGACACATGGGGCGGCGTCGATTTGAATTCACCTGAATATGGTATCTATCATATTCAGAAACCTATTGATACTAGCAGACGCTCTGAAACGCCGCTTGCGTCCTCGGATGGATGACAGAATATGCTGAACGTTGGTACATCCGACCGAGGTTGGTTTAGTGGCGGCAGGATAGTACGTAGAATAATGCGAGTTACTGTGACTTGCGGGTTAAAGTGGGTCATAAAAGCTACCCGCAGATCACAATTAATACTGAATCTTTGACGATAATCAAATACGTTCATTGTAATTCAACTTGAGGAGTGTTCAAACGTTGCAACTTCTAGAGTCTTTGTCTAAACAAGCACGGCCCGGAGAACGCCGATCACAGAAAATATTAGTCACCTACTTACTCATAGCATGTTGATTCAATCCATTGCGCGATTTGACCTCCGGAAAAAAGCATTTCTAATCCTTTCCACGATAGGTTTTATCCGCAAGACTCGCGTCGGAACCTAGTAGTATTAATATCTATAGGATCCCGATGTGATCTGTCACATGGTACGTTTTACTGCCCATTTGGAAGCTCGTTCCAGGACTGTTCATTCGTAATCTTGGTTCAAGCTTTCTAAAACCTTCTATGCACAGGTACGCTGTGGCAATCGAAGAGCTCGGCGTAGAAAACGCATTGTTACTCCTACAGTCCCTGGTTTCTTTCGAATCTGAGGCTTGCACCAGTATCCCATCAGCCCATCATTCCTGAAGGATTTATGTATAAGTGTTCCCTGAAACTTGTCATAATTGGTTGTACCTGCCGGGCCCATCTTCTATAAGCACTCTTACGCTTGTTGACCCTGCAGACGCCAGAATTTCCACGCTGTAACAAACCACTTTTGAACCGAGTGTCTTCATCGACCAGCTCATGGTGCCCACCACCGTCATGAACTCGAGCATACCTTCCCCTTCTAATCTTTCAGCTAGTCTCTCTGATGATTCAGATCCACTCTCGTCGTTTACTTCACCGCCGTTCGATCCCACCAACCTCTTCGATGTGAATGGTCTTGTTGTTGTCATAACTGGAGGCGCAACCGGTAAGAAATGGCTTGGAACACTGCGCTGAGTTGCCTGATGCATTATTTGATCTATAGGCATAGGATTAATGATGGCAAAAGCTCTTGAAAGCAACGGTGCGATAGTCTATATTCTTGGACGGCGCCTCCATCTCCTCGAGAAGGCTTCAAACGAACATAATGTAAGTTGAGGATCTTAATTGATGCCATGACGTTGGTGTTGCTATATGCCCAGACGAGGGGTGTTGACCTTCTACAGATTTGCTGATTGCATTATTTATACAGCGCTTTGGCAACCTTCATGCTCTGGAATGTGACGTGACGGACCGCAATAGTCTGCTAGCAGTCGCCGACACTGTAAGGACACGGCATGGATACATCGATCTGCTCATCAACAATGCCGGCATCGCGCGGAACCTCTATGCACACCCTTTACCTTCCCCCTCGCCATCGCATCCGACATCATTCACCGGTCCTCCATCACCCCCTGCTTCTCCGGCACTCGGTCCTATGATACCAAGTATAAAGGCTTTCCAGAGTGCTTTGTGGGATACCGGATCCCCAGAAGACTTTGCTGAAACGTTTGCCACGAACGTCACCGCCGTTTATTACACCACGGTAGCTTTCCTTGATTTGTTGTATCAAGGGAACGTCCGAAAACAGCGACTCGCAGTACAAACTGGGTCGGGGATCCCACGACCACCTTACCATACTTCTCAGGTTCTTTCTATCTCATCTTCTGGTTCCTTCCGACTCGACTCCAAGATCCTTTCGCCATCTTACACCCTGTCCAAAAGCGCATGCACGCATCTAGGGAAGCTTCTTGCCAACCTCTTGGCACCCTGGGGAATACGAAGTAATATTCTAGCCCCAGGCGTCTGGCCCAGCGGTTAGTTCTTTGATTCCCATATCCATATGAAGATTGGCTATAAAACTGACCACTTGATCAATAGAGATGACTACGAATCCGCTTCCTGATTTCAAACTTGACCCTGCCGTACTTGCTGATTCAATACCTCTTCGGCGGACGGGAACAGAAGAGGTACGTCCTCATGGGTGGGTATTTTGTCTGCCTGCTGATCAAACTCACAGGATATGGCTGGTGCGATCCTATTTTTAGCCAGTCGCGCTGGAGCGTATGTGAATGGGGCTGTCTGGCTGGTGGATGGTGGACGAATAGGCAGTGTCGCGAGTAGCTACTGATTCCTGGTATGTATACCCCATTACCTAGCTTATGATAATATTATCGCTCTTTGGTCGGATTAACTTCGAGGCTGATCATGATCATAATTTTTGTAAGGGGTGTCATGTGACAAATTACACTAGGATTGCGAAGCCACTTCAAAATTATTAACCACCACCTGCTCTTTCGATCATCCTGTCTTTTACACCCACCATCCTGTCTCGCAGGCTACTAGGTCAAGCTCTTCGTACCCTTCCTTTGTCCGCACCAGTAGTTCTTCACAACAGAAAATCCACCATGGCTCCAGTCACCGTCGAGAAGAGCTCAAAGATGCACTCCAAAGTCGTGCGTATCGTCGGTCAAACCCTTTCGCAGAAAATACTGAACATATATATTTCTGTGCGTTTCTACAGATCATCATTGGATCTGGTCCTGCAGGACACACAGCCGCGATCTACCTTGCTCGCGCAAATCTCAATCCGGTCATGTTCGAGGGTTTCATGGCCAACGGATTCGCCGCTGGCGGACAACTTACGACAACAACCGATGGTGTGTCAATGATCAGAAGTTCCATTGTTGATCTATTTCTGACCCACCTGTTTTGTAGTTGAGAACTTCCCCGGGTTTCCGAAGGGCATCCTGGGCCCAGAACTGATGGACAAATTCCGTGAACAATCTGTACGATTTGGCACAGAGATTATCACCGAAACTGTATCCAAGATCGACCTTTCTGCCCGCCCGTTCCGTTATTGGCGTGAATTTTCGGAGGATAGTGAACCCGAAACGGCGGACACAGTCATCATCGCCACTGGTGCTAGCGCTAAGCGTTTAGGTCTCAAGGGAGAAACGACTTATTGGCAAAGTGGTATCAGTGCTTGCGCAGTTTGTGACGGCGCAGTGCCAATTTTCCGGTGAGTGATATTCATCTCCGTAGACCTGGTCATTTTTCGAGCCAGCCTCACAATAGAAACAAACCTTTGGCTGTTATCGGAGGCGGTGACTCTGCTGCAGAAGAGGCTACTTGTATGTATCAGTAATCTTTTATCTTGAAAACTTCTCATCGCCGCTGTAGATCTTACCAAGTATGGATCCCATGTGTATGTTCTCGTCCGCCGTAGCGAGCTTCGAGCCTCGAAAATTATGGCCAAACGTTTGATGAATAACCCTAAAATCGTGCGTTCCTTCTGAGATATCATATTACTTGCCTTGTTCATTCGCTTTAAGACTATTCTATGGAACACAGTGGCTACTGAATGTCAAGGTGACGGTAGTCTTCTTAAAAACCTTCGGATAAAGAATGTTGCCACTGGTGAGGAGAAGGATCTTCCTGTCCATGGGCTGTTCTACGCAATTGGTACGGACTTATCCAGACTGCCTGATTCAGCAACTTATATCGATTACTGTAGGCCACGAACCTGCCACTGACCTTGTTCGCTCGCAACTGCAGACTGACCAGGATGGTTACATTATCACTATTCCCGGAACCACACAAACATCGGTCAAGGGTGTCTTTGCTGCTGGCGATGTGCAAGACAAGAGATACCGACAAGCCATCACCAGCGCTGGCAGTGGTTGCATGGCTGCTTTGGAAGTAGAGAAACTCATTGCTGAAGAGGAAGAATTAGGCGAGTCGGAATAAACCTTCAGTATACCTTGAGCAGATCAGCATTGTAAGTATATAAACGTCCATACAATAGACTTAGAAAGTTACATAGAACAACTCGGAAGATTCATTTGTAAAATATCTGCCAAGGCCCAAGTCACAAATTTAAGCTCAGCTGCGGAGAACGCCGGGACGCTCTCTCAGTAGTGTTGGAAGTCGTTCACGTTCACGTCCTCATCACTGCTCTCTAGACTCTACGTTCTACACCACCTCCACCATGTCCTCTGATCTTTGTCCCGTTTACGCTCCCTTTTTCAGCGCCATGGTAAGCTCGATTTTCTTCTAATAAACAGACAGTTGAATTCAATATCAAATTGTAGGGCTGCACCAGCGCAATCGTCTTCACATGTAAGCATCTCAGAAGTCCAAGCGACCTTTCTAGGGTGGTGTTGGAAGTCTGCAAAGATAGTAATTGACCTGCTGTTGCGTCCTTTAGGCATAGGAGCAAGGTGAGCCACATTTCAACTGCGCATTATTAGCTGGCGCTCAGATTCTCTGCTACAGTTATGGAACAGCAAAGTCAGGCGTTGGCATTTCCGCCATGTCCGTTCTTCGCCCAGACCTCATGATGAAGTGTGTTGTCCCCGTCATCATGGCTGGTATCATTGCTGTGCGTTTTTGATTCTTTCTTCGTGCCTCACCTTGCTGACGCCGCCTTGTTACTAGATTTATGGTCTTGTCGTTTCCGTTTTAATTGCTGGTGAACGTATGTGGCCGTTTCTTCTTGACCAATGAATACTTAAATAGAGTTTCTGCGTTAATAGTCGAAACTACAATGTCCCTCGCAAAAGGGTTTGTACAGCTCGGCGCTGGTCTCTCCGTCGGTCTCGCCGGTCTGGCAGCTGGTTTCGCTATTGGCATTGTAGGAGACGCCGGTGTCCGTGGAACCGCTCAACAACCTAGGTTATTCGTTGGCATGGCAAGTATCCTTCTTTTTATCGAATGTGGCTATTCCTTATCCAGATGCACTCTAGATTCTTATTCTAATTTTCGCCGAAGTCTTGGGTCTGTACGGCCTCATCGTTGCGCTCATCATGAACACAAGCACCAATGGCATGAGCGTACGTCATAGCTTATTCTAATACTCGTCAGTTGATATTGAATTTATTTTTGAAAGTGCACTGCATAAATGACCTCCCCCACTGGAGAGGCATGGGGACTTGCGAGGAGACGTCGAGCAGAGAGCTATACCAAATCTGCCTCTCCGTAATTGAGTGTACTCTCAGTCGACCCTACATACACCTTCGATGGTTATTCATTAATCATATCTCTGTCTGTATATCGTCTTTCATCCGGACTTGAAGCTTGCTATTATTTACATCATTACAAGTTGCCAGTGAGTGACTGTTCTTCGTTCAAGCCTTTTTGGACGGCCCGCTTAGGCAGTGGCGCTTGTTCACAGGATTGATTTCATGATGAATGAATTTCTCTAACCTGATGCGTACTGTATGCTTGTGATTTAGAACCCTACGTCGTAAGATCCATCAATATTCGATACCCGGCCGAACTCCCATGTACTTATAAGCAGGGCATAACTTCTTATGAGCTTGAGATTTCCACGCCTATAATCTGTCAACTCCCCAACTATCATGACCACTGGAGCCGAGGCACCTTTTAGCATCGCTATTTCGGATGCTCAGCTCAACATCCTCCAACAGAAGCTTTCACTTGCTACCTTTCCGGATGAACTCGAAGACGCAGGCGTAGCGTACGGTGCTGCTCTACCTGATGTCAAGCGTCTTGTCGAATATTGGAGGAACGGATATGACTGGCGCAAACACGAGAAAGCGATCAATACAGAACTACCGCAGTTTACACGCGACATCACTGTGACCGATTTCGGCACGCTGAATATCCATTATGTCCACAAACGGAGTGCAGCAGAGAGTGCTATTCCTTTGCTGTTCGTCCACGGATGTGTGTCCTTTCCGATTTTCTGGCTTTATGAACGAAGTTGATTATATCCGTATCGTAGGGCCAGGAAGCTTTTTGGAAGTGCGCAAGATTTTGCCACTCCTCGTTGATGCCCCTGCGGAGCACCCTTGCTTCCATGTTGTTGCGCTGAGCCTTCCTGGTTTTGGGTTCTCCGAGGCACCTACAAAGAAACGGTTTGCTCTAGATCAGTATGCTGAAGTTCGTGTTATTCTTATCGGTCTCTTCGGCCACTCAGGTGACTGATTGATTTTGGGCTGTTCGCAGGTGGCGCATAAACTTATGCTAGCTTTGGGATATGACCAATATGGTATGTTTCTCCTTCTCAATTTTCTGACGTTGAGCCTTGTCCTTACCTATTCCGAAAGTAACTCAAGGGGGTGATTGGGGCTTCCTGGTCTGTTTTTTTTTTCCCCTTTCTCCAAGTTCAACTCCCGGGTCAGCTGACCTTCCTGATATGCAAGATTACCCGACGAATGGCAAAGACATACGGACCAAAACACATCAAGGCATGGCACACAAACTTTCCTCTGTATGTTATTTTCCTGGGTGTGTTCTCCGACAAAAGTGATATGGATTACTACTAGTACTGCCCCACCCTCTTTGAAGCGTCCAATCTTGCTGCTCTCCCATCTCTTGTCCTACCTTCCTTTCCTAGGATATACTGAGCGCGAAAAGGCCGGCCTTGAACGCACCGTGAAATTCTTATCAGAAGGAAGCGGGTACTCCGCCATACAATCCACTCGCCCTCAGACCCTGGGCTATGGGCTTACAGACTCTCCTGTCGGATTGCTAGCATGGATATACGAGAAGCTTGCGGCATCGGTTGCCAATGGTGGCAAGCCCTTCAGTGATGATGAAGGTAACTTTCGCTCTCATTCCAACCTATTATGGCGTTTCGATAACTGAACTGGGACGGACACAGTTCTGACGTGGATGTCAATTTATTATTTCTCTCGGGCAGGCCCAGCTGCGTCTTTGAGGATATACTATGAAGTCGTTCAGGTTGAAGGGGCACAAGCTTTTCTCAAGCTTGAGAGGACCACCATCCCCCTCGGTCATTCCTATTTCCCTAACGAGGCTGTCAGCCTACCTAAAAGGTGCATTGCCCCCTGCTTTAACGCCTATTGTTTATTTTCTTATCACGATTGTCTACTAGTTGGCATCGAGTGCCCAATCTGGTCTTTGAGTCTGAACATGACGCAGGCGGCCATTTTGCTGCATTTGAGGAGCCAGAGGCGCTTGTCGCAGACCTTAGAGCCATGTTCGGGAAAAACGGACCAGCATTTGGCGTTATCAAAGGCAATAAGCTCTGAGATGTGATACCTGGCAAGTGGCTCTGCGTTTCTTGCATCGTTATATTGGACATACAATACATTCCATCCCGTCTGCCTCTTGACGTATGCTTCGTTTAACTATCAATAGCGTACATACAGTTCATTTATTCTTAGTTTCTGTTGACATACGTAGCAACAACTTTGGCTTCGTCCAGAAAATAAACGGCTAGTCCATTTTAGCTGCTATTCAATCTCGAGCTTCAATAAGCTCATAGTCCTACTCCAGCTCAGCAAGGCCTTCCTTCATATACTCCTCGAACAGAGCCTTATAGGTTGGGTCCCAACGACTCAACGCAGGTCTGCCCTCGACAATATCAGCCGCACCCCACATAACCCTCAAGTTGTC
This sequence comes from Tricholoma furcatifolium, assembly GCA_018854895.1. Taxonomy (NCBI): domain Eukaryota; kingdom Fungi; phylum Basidiomycota; class Agaricomycetes; order Agaricales; family Tricholomataceae; genus Tricholoma; species Tricholoma furcatifolium. The sequence goes on from JABAJV010008616.1 coordinate 9,731, forward strand.
CACCTCGCGCCTCGTCTCATTGTCGGGCACGAGAATATAGAAGTCTCCTCCGCGGACCTTGTCAAGCATGTAGAGCACCGTCTCCTCGGCTGTCCAAGCGCCCTGTGGCTTCGTGGCGGCGCTACCAGCAATTCCTGTCCACGTCCATCCTGGGCTGCGTGGGAATGTCAAGCCAAAATTGATCCAGCGAATCGGAGAAGAAGACAATGGACATACACGAAAAGATGCGCGGTCACGTTCTTGTCTGGCTGATTGCGTAGTTCGTGTGCGAGCCCCTCCGTGAGACTCTTCACAGCGGCTTTAGAAGCGTTGTATGCCGCATTCCCACTGTGAAAGCGAGTGAATTGAGATATATTCGACGAAAGGGGCTCGTGAAGCCAGGTATTACGACGTACGGAGGGTTCGTGATGCCTTGCTTAGAACCAGTATTGATGATCATAGCGGGATTTTCCTGGTGGAGCATCGACTAGAACATAATGAGCCGTAGTACGAAGATCATGGGATAAAGAAAGCGCTCACGGGAACAAACGTTTGTTGCACGTTGACGACACTATACGAAACAAAATTAACTTCAAGCTTCAGAGTCATTATATCCGCGGTCGACGAACCCGAAGAGATTGATGTTGAATATCTTGTGCCATACGTCGAGACCTTCCCATGAAGTTCCATTGTGATCACCAACGCCAGCATTATTCAAGAGCACCGCAACCTGGATGAATGTAAGTACCAATCATCGGGTGGATGGGCGTTACAATGTGTCCTAGGCGGAAAGAAGGCGAAAAAAGAAGGGGGGAATATGTGTGCGTATTACGGGAAACCGTAGCGCGTGTGTCGACCAGACGCAATGATCCTCACCTCACCCCAAGCCTCGTAGACTCGGTCTCTGAGCCTAACGACTTGGTCGAGCTGGGCGACATCGGTAGGGACGACCAGTACATTGGCCTCTCCGACCAGTTTAACGAGCTCTTTCGCGACCTCGTTGAGCCTGGCCTCGTTAACGTCTGCGATGGCAAGTTTAAGCCCCAACCTGAAATTTGATCAGAGATTAATATCGCTGATTATTGATTATCGCCGCGAATTCAGCGTACGTACTTGGCAAACTCCAATGCAGCAGCCTTGCCGATACCGCTAGCAGCACCAGTGACGACTGCGACGCGGCCAGCATGGATGACGGGGTGGATATCGTCAGACATGCCTTCGACCTTGTATGAGGCCTGCGCAGCGTACAAAGCAGGGCGCCCAGGGGATGTGGTGGCAGGCCTGGTGGTGCTCCTCGATCTGCGTTCAGGTATCATTGTGATGTTGTAGATATAGAATAGAGAGAAGGAAGAAAGAGTGAAAACAAAGAGTTCGGAGCTCTTGCTTATATCTCCTGCAAATTCCAGTTTGATCATAACTTTTGGGGTCCAATCGGCCCGCTAGCTGCGGTTATTCCGCCGCCTAAAGCACGTATTTTTTTGGTCATCTACATGCACCGCCGTAAGGTTACGCCGTCACCCCAAGCCTACTTGAACAACTGAGTACCAAGCCTTAGGAATTCTCAAGGAAATCGATAGAATAATACGATGAGTATGATAAATGATAACGGGGAAACCGATTACCGAAAGTCCATCAAATAATCATTCAGGAGTCGTCGAGTCGAGTCGTATATAACAGGAACGAAGAGGCCAGCCAGTGGAGGCTGTACAGGAGATATATAAGATATGAGGGGGGAGGAAAGGCATAGTAAAGAAGATAGTAGAGCTAGACATAAAAAGGGACTGTGGAAAGATGGTATATAGGCCGACCAGCCAAAGTTCGTTCTACACCCTGAGTGAGCGAGCTCAAGGAGATTTGACCGCAGCGCTATTAGGAGGGACACTGCTCGCGGGACCGTCATCCATCCCCATCTTCTTCCTCACAAGCTCAAACGTCTTCAGCATCTTCCTCCTCGCACCAAGCGCCGCGACACCCTTGGCCTCTAGCGCGGCGTCATCCATCATGACCATATCCTGCCACTTAGCATTCTCAAAGTTAGGCGTGTACTTGTGCAGCCTCAAGCTCCTGAGCCAGGCCGGAATATCGTTCAGCAACGCCGGATCCACATCCTCCTCGCCCTTAGGCGTCCCGCCGTCAGCTCGACTGCCGACCGAGGAGGCGCTCTTGAGTCCAGGAGATCTTCCGCTCGGGGGACCACGTCGGCTGTTTAGACCTGCAGAAACCGGCTGCATACCCAGCCAGTTCGGCTGGAATCCACTCGCCACCATTTGCGCCGCCAGAAGCTGAGCCTCAGGCGTAAGGCCCATATTAAGCATGTTCATGTTGAACGGAGCCATGGGGGTCATTCCAGCGAGGGCAGGCATAGGCATACCAAGCGTGGGGCTGCCCATGTTCATGTTGAACCCACCAACACCCATGGGCATCCCCAGTCCGTTCAATCCGTTAAGGTTGTTTCCGTTATCGTCACTACCACCGAACCTGTTCGACGATGTGTTGGAGAGCGCCGGGCTCCTTGCCCCAGACCAGCCCCCTGGTCCACCACCGAAACCGTTGTTATTTCCGTTGCTGCTGCGAGGTCCACCGCGGCCTGCGTTCTGGCCCTGTCCGATCAAGTTGCCGTTATCGTCATATACGTTGGATTGGCTATTGTTATTGTTATTGGCATCGTTATTTACGGGCTTGGAGCGGCGATGGATCGTGGGGTCACCCATGCGCGGCACACCAGGAGCAGCGTTTTTGGACGACCACTCGTTCAATTTGTTGGCAGCGGCATCCAAGTTCTGAGGGCGGTTATCATTCTTAAACATGGGGATGAGCGGCGTGTTGACCATACTAGCCCAGCTATCGCTGCCGGCGGGAACCGTTGCGTCTCCACCACCAATGGCGCTGGGCCTTGGTGACAAGCTGCCAGTAAACTCAGTACTCTTCGGGCGGGAAGTGCTTTCTTGAGTTGCCGTGTTCTGCTCGGAGACCTGACCTAGCTGAGAGCCTGCGCCCCAAGCTGGGCGACCATCGAGGGTACCGGTCGAAAGAACAGGTGCTGAGATACGGTGCGGGTGCGCTGCAGTGCTTGCCTTGAGCTTAGCTCTCTGTTGAGCCAAGGTTGCCGCCGCGTCGTTGCCACTTGGGTTGGCAGCAGAATCGGGGGATAAGAAATTGGAAGTGCTGTCCAAGGCCAGAGAAGAGCGATTTCCTGGCATGAAATTGCGCACAGTGGGCGAAGAGGGCATGTTAGATTTAAGGCCAGGAGATTTGATCGTCGCGAGTTTGGCCTCCATCTGACTTTGCATAGAGCCTGTGAATCCATTTAATTTTCGGTGCATACGCAAGAACGACTAGAGAAAACCTACCTCCAATCTGTGGGCTAAGCAGCGCCGTCATCGGATCAGACTTGGACATCTGAGTGAGGACGGTGATGAAAAATCGAATTTGAACTTGAGTTGAATGTTGAAGAAGACTGTAAAGAGCGGCTGTGCGCTCGGCTTCAGAGAGAACTTTGAACCCTAAAAACAATGTGAGCGATATGTAAAAAGAAAAAGTCAAGCAAGACAGACGTACATTGCTCGATGGCACTAAGTTCTTCTTTGAAATTGACGTCCAACGAGGCGGCAGCCATCTCTTCCTATGATTTGTGTCAGATAAATTTGTTTGGGAGGGTCTGAGATGACGTACGAGAGTAGCTTCGTAGTTCTGGAGCGAGTCGAACCATTGTTCGATGGCGTCCGCTATCAAGCCCAATAATAAGAATGAATTTTTTTTTAATCGGAAAGATCGAATGACTTACTCTCTGGGCTTTGAAACATGCCAGCACCGTTGCTTAAAAGCTCGCTAGTGGGCCTAGCGCCTGATCCTGCTCCTGCTCCGAGGCGAGGAGATGGTGGCGGGAATCCTGGGGTGCCCCTGGACGAGGGGCCCATAGACTGGCGAGAGGCGGCCTTGGCGCTCTCGAGAGGGCCAGGCGATGGGGTAGAAGGAGGTCGGAGGGACATTGGAAAAATGTAGGAAAAGTTAGGGCTAGGGTTTGGGGATTACTGGGGCTTTTGTGGTAGGATTAGGTCTGTTCAGCCAGGATAACCAAGGAATCGGAGACTTGTATGCCGTAGTAGGTCCTCGACGTCGAGTCAGTGGACAATTTGCTAGAAACAAACTAGAAACACGAGGACTGGGATTAAATCCTCGAATACTGTGTGACGTTTGGGTCTAGACGAGACCAGCGGAGCCTGCCGGTCTAGCGAAGTACGTTGTCAACGCAAGGAACGACGAGCAGAGACGACGGACACGACGAGCAAAGGCTTTGAAACCTGATGCTGGTGGGAAAGCGCAGAGTTGCGTTGGTTGGCCTTGTTGTTGAAACAATGCCACACATATCATCTCGTCATCACTGACTCTGAAACGTATCACACTTCAACCTATGCCACCGTATCTCGCCGTTTCAAGTCAAGTCGACGTCAATGATCCCATCTACCAGTACGTTTTAACAACAATAACTCTTCATCTCAAGTGAGCTTTACTTTGTCTCCAAAGCAGGCGAGATACCCGATCATCTCACCCTCTTCTCCTTCCGATCATTGCTCAGCTCGATCCGACTCTCAAAGCTATTTTTTTTATATTTTCCTATTTTTGGGTTGTATTTTTTGAAGTGGTTGACGAAGCAATTTTGACAGGATTAAATTGAGCCCTTAGCCAGACATGCCAGGAAGAACCTAAAAGACTGCGACCAGTCTTAAGTCTCTAAGTAGGGCAGAGTTCCGTCGCTCATGCGGGACGCATTGGGGTATTACAGTTTGCGTGTCTTTCTGTCCTTGGGTTTTGATTGTCACATACTTGCATATGGGCTTGTCATGCGCACATCATAGATTCATCAAATCCTTCATAGGCAATGACATGCGCACGTTGCCCTCCCAGACTCGGAAGTTGATAAATGGCACTGATTCAAACCAGGGGGCAGCACAAACGTCGCATCTCTCTACTATTGTTGGCCCACGGGCAAGAAGGTCCTTCCTGATCTCTAACGCCAGAGGGTCACAGCTTGGCGGCAGCATAATAGCTGGTCTAGATCTATACATCTCCCTGGTCAGCGAGGGATCAATTGTCTGGGTGCTGTCTGGAAAAAACTTATCGACAACACGCTCACGGTTTCTCTTCGAATATGGCTCAACATGAATTTCGAACCAAAGGTCAACGGGCAATTCGCCTCCAGCTCCTAGACGCGCTTGTTCCTGCAGAGGGATCGAACGTCATAGTACTAGTACGAATCACTCCATCCGACAACTTTGCACCGGCGTTGCTACTACAATAGGCCTTCTACTAGACCGAAGTTGAGTTTATGACATTGCCTCACCGACTGACACAATATCACTGTTCTGGGCCTTTCATCGGCAACCGATAGTCGTCGTCTTTAAATACAAACGTCGATGCGCGCGCATTCGATTATTCAATCAAATATATAATAATTGACATCCAAAGTCAAGTGTGGAATTGCCGTTTGATTGAAAGACTTGAAAATCTATCTCGACTTGTGACCTATTCAATGATTAGGATTCATCAATCGAGCTTTTTTAACAAGTTGGTAGTCGCGTAGTCACCGTATGTGAGCGGAGTTAGTCGTCATTGAAACGGAGTCACTCGGAATGGGCAGGTTTGTCAGCAGACCCACTCTGTCAACATTGACAAATTTCCAACTTGCCCGCGACGCCGAGCTCGTTGCGCAACACCGCGACTAGCTGGCCATTCTCATAGAAAAACTATAGCCGAATGGCTCAGTCCTACTTCTCCAGCCGCGTGTCATCGCCAGTCGTCACCACATTCGACCCAGCTTCCATTATGAATAATGAGAAGCATCTCAAGGCGGAGGATGTTCAAGAGGCGTATATGGAGCAGAAGGATCGGTGAGTAACTTTCGGAGGCGCGAATGTTTTTTTGTGTCTTAAAGGACGTGCTAGCCTTGTCGGCGCCCTAGATTCTACGAAAAGCATATTGTGCGACATTCGCACATTTAACAAGGAAGAATGGGTTGTCCGGTATCCACAACTGCAGGCGCACCCTGAAGATGGTCCCCAGGAAGAATCTGTTCCAAGTCCAAAGCGTCGTAAAGGATTACGCCGATCCCTGTCTTTCGCTGACGACCCATCTGTTAAGACCAATGTGGTTATCACTCAACCCAGGCGGAGCTTGCCTCGATCTGTCACTCTGTCATCCATTGCGGATGAACACGACGATGAAGAAGAAGAGCAGGACGCTACAGTTTCTCTTGAAAAGGAGAACGAATCACAACGACTTCTTCCCTCGTCCGACTTCCATGTTCTTCGACTTGACCTCAAACTAGGCGCAGCCGGAACTTCAAATTCAGCTGCCTCCCTGGTCTCTCAACTCGAGAAATCATCCATTGCCAATCTTATTGACGAGCGTATCGGATCTTCACTCAACCATATCGACAAACTCCGTCTTCGTGTCGAAGACACTTCTTCCAAAGTCTTGGTTACCGGTGACTTGAACGCTGGAAAGTCGACGTTCGTCAATGCTCTTCTTCGTCGCGAGGTCATGCCTGTCGACCAACAACCTTGCACTACCGCTTTCTGCGAGGTCCATGACGCCACGGAGAACCAGGACAAGGAGGAGGTGCACATTTCGAAGGAGGGTGTGGCCTATGATATCAATGACGAGTCGACATTTGTCCGGGCTTCCATTGCGGATCTTGAGGAAATTGTTGCCGATGACGAGAAGAAGCAACAGTTAATCAAGCTTTACCTCGCCGACACACGAGCTCCTTCTGAATCCCTTCTCAACAATGGTGTCGTCGACATCTCTCTCATTGATGCTCCAGGCCTGAATCGCGACAGCATCAAAACGACCGCCGTATTTGCTCGCCAGGAAGAAATCGATGTTGTCGTCTTCGTCGTCTCGGCAGAGAACCACTTTACCCTCTCCGCCAAAGAGTTCCTCTGGAACGCGAGCAACGAGAAGGCTTATCTTTTCATTGTCGTCAACAAGTACGATCAAATCAAGAACAAAGAGAAGTGTCGCCGACTTGTTCTCGAACAAATTAAACAGCTCAGCCCTCGTACATATGAGGATGCTCAAGACCTCGTTCACTTCGTCGACTCTGCTGCAGCCCTCCAACCATACGCTAATCCCTCATTCGACGACCTCGAGTCCTCCCTCCGCTCCTTCGTTCTCGTCAAGCGTTCGAAATCCAAACTCCACCCCGTTGCAACATATCTTTCCCATCTTCTAGCAGATATTGAGCTACTAGCGGGTGCCAACGCTATCGTTGCCGATGCCGAGCTTCAAGAGGCGCGTCACAATCTCGACCAATCTCGACCTGTTTTGGAGAAGATGAAGAACGGTCGTGATGCTCTGGAGACTGGTTTGGAGAACGCAGAGGAGGACTGCACAGACAAAGCCGCATCCAGGACCCGAGCGATTCTTTCTGCCGCCCTTGAGCAAGTTGGCCAAGGCAAGCTTGGGGTTGAGAACCCTCTCGTCTCGATGCCTACATACCCTGGTATCCTCGGAATCTGGGACTACGCTCGCGACGTCCGCCGGGCACTTTTGGCTAGCTTAGACGCGGCCGTCAAGCTTGCTGAGGATGAGGCGCGAGTTATCACTAGCACTGGTGTTCAGTCGATCAAGGACCTCGGCGAGGTTCACCTTCCTGAAGGCGTGGAGAGGAGTCGACGTGTCTTCATGCCGGAGGCGATGTTTAGCACTGTCCGCAGGGGAGCAAAGGGCAGCAAGAGCCGCAAATCTTCGGGAGCTATCGTTGCTGGTGGTATCCACGGACTCGGTATCGGACTTGCCCAGCGCGCAGATATGCTCGAGACTACTTTCCTGGATCTCTTTGACGTGCACCATCAGATGTGGTTGCACTTCGGCGATGGATCCTCCAAAGAGGACGAGGAGCAGTCGTTGGCATTAGTCCCGAGCGCCTTGAGCGTTGTCAGCGTCGGCGTTGGCGCATTGACCATGGTTGGCAGCTCAGGTATCGGAGCCAGGAGTTTGATTGAGGGTATCCTTCGCATTACGGATCTTGTCGGAAATGAGTCGACTCGTAAATGGGCGGCGCCAATTCTAGGTGCAGCTACGATCGGCTTGACGGCGTACTTGATTCTAGAGCTTCCCAGTTCCATTCCCCGCACAGTTGGACGACGCGTACGTGCGTCTGTGATCCGCAAGGACTGCTCATCAGAGGGCGAGCTGTTTGTAGACCTTCACGCTGGGCGAGTTGGGAAGGAGACAAGGAAGGTACTGAGACTGGCTTCCTGGGATTTGCGTGAACGTTTCAGGGGTGCGATGGAGGAGAGGAGCCGAGAGGTTAAAGGTGCAGAGGAGATGGAGAAGAAGGCCTTGAGAGCGAAGGAATGGTTTGGTGATGTTGGACAAAGGACTGCAGAGATTCGCGTGAGGACTGAGCCGCTAAACAACTGAAGAAGATTAAGTCCTTCGAAGGCAAGATGACAAAGGTCGTATCCAAATGCCGATGGAGGTCGATCTCGTACCGAAACACCACCAAAAATTATATCAACGCCGTGTGTGCTTCCTGATTTCTGATTTATCGTTTATGCGTACAGTCTTCTAATCCCATTCATTCGCGTACATAGCTCCTTTGCGACATTTCCTCGCCATCACCCTCATTTTCTTGGTTCATTAACTGACAGACAATAGTGTCTTGTCATAGACAACGCCACTCAACTTTCTACTTACATAGTTCATGATTCTTCGCTCTTGCTTACCTTATTCCCGTTTCTGCTCTTTATTTGATTTCCATATGACTATTCACGATTTTGTAACTTTTGCTGTATGACTTGGCATTTGCCACCTGGAGAATATAAACCTGTCAATGCATAGGTCCAATGTCGCGATAAGGGGGGTTATATCGCATCAGTCATTGACATAATGTCCATCAGACAGGGAACCCATTCTTGCGCCAGAACTTCAACGTTCACGTGAACCAAGAGAAATGCGCCTTCTCGAATCGTCTCATGGATTTATAATGAAGCTGAACCTGAACTGTCTTTCATTCACGCTACCATGTCTACCCCAGGAGAATCCCCGTTCCAAATTGCTATTACTGATGACCAGCTTTCTTTACTGAAGCAGAAACTAGCACTAACGACGTTCCCTGACGAGCTTAACGAAGCAGAATGGAATTACGGATCCCCTCTGGCTGACATTAAGAGGCTGGTTGCTTACTGGAAAGATGGCTTCGACTGGCGCAAGCAAGAGGCTCTTCTCAATGCTCAACTACCACAATTTACAAGGGACCTTGAAGTCGAGGGCCACGGAACATTTAACATCCATTATGTGCACAAACAAAGCGATGTCAAGGGTGCCATACCCTTGCTGTTCGTTCACGGATGTACGTGATATCTTACGCTTTTTTCTCAGCAAAGCTAACGGAAAACTTGAACTTGAAGGGCCTGGAAGCTTTTTTGAAGCTTCTAAGATCTTGCCCCTCCTCATTGAGGCCTCTCCGGACCACCCTAGCTTCCATGTGGTGGTCATAAGTCTTCCTGGATTTGGCTTCTCGACCGCACCGTCAAAGAAGGGCTTCGGAATTCCTCAGTATTCTGAGGTGCGTTTTCTTCTTATACGTACAACTTTCTGTAACAACCTCGACCAGGTGTCTCACAAATTAATGCTCTCACTTGGATATGATGAATACGGTTTGTCCGAGCACCTATCAATCTTGCCTATAGATATTCACTCGAGGTCTTTGGCATCATAGTCACTCAGGGAGGCGATTGGGGCTACAGGGTTTGTCGCTGTTGAAGCTCTCTTGTTATTTCCATCCATTGCTAATCTCTCGACCACAGATCACTCGTAAAATTGCCCAATTATATGGGCCGAAACATAGCAAAGCGTGGCACACCAACTTTCCCATGTAATAAGCTCCTTTATATTTTGTGCGCAATGACTTACCCCAATATCGCAACAAGGGCACCACCTCCTTCACTGAGCAGGCCATTTTTATTCCTTGGTCACGCACTTTCGGGTCTTCCTTTCTTCTCGTATAGCAAGCGCGAATATAAGGGTATAGAGCGAACCCAATGGTTCCAAAGTATGGGTCGTGGCTACTATGCAGAACAGTCGACGCGGCCGCAAACACTCGGGTACAGCCTTGCTGACTCTCCTGCCGGGCTGCTAGCGTGGATCTACGAGAAACTTGTTCAATGGACGGACGATTATAAATGGACAGACGACGAGGGTAATGTCTTCATATGAGCTTGCGAGTCCTTCAAATTTGAACATGATGTTTTTACAGTCCTTACGTGGATCTCCATTTACTACTTCTCGCGAGCGGGCCCAGCTGCGTCTATCCGCATTTACTACGAAGCTGTCCAAGCAGCAGGGGGGATAGATCTATTCCGCCAGGTCGAGAAGACTACAACGCCTTTAGGATACTCATACTTTCCCAAGGAACTCGCTATATTCCCGAAATCGTGAGCACCTTCTTTTCTGAACTCATTTGTCCGCGCTTAGAAACAATGGCTTTTGTAGCTGGACCCGTCAGCCTAATCTAGTATTTGAAGCGGATCATGATGAAGGCGGCCACTTTGCAGCTTATGAGAAGCCTGACCTACTTGTGGGCGATTTGAGGAAGATGTTTGGGAGGGGCGGAGGTGCATTCCAGGTTGTGAAGGATAAGAGTGGTTATGATGTTTAATTTCCCCAAGCCGGAGTAACATCTACCTTGGCAATACTATGCCCTACTACGCAGTCGGCAGGACCTTGTGCATATGGCAGATATTCTATTTTCGAGGTATCTTGTGATATATTACAAGTTTATTATTGATACTTACATATGTCTTTTCGCACATATGTATCCGATAGTCCATCACCAAATCCATCCATTGGACATCCTGGCTGTCGTATGTGTGTACGCACTGTCCATATCGAGCTGAGGTGAAGTTAATAGTCGACTTATCTGTCGCCATTGCCTTGTCCTTCATGCTCTGATGATGATGGAATCACATCGAATACTAATACGACCAACAGCACTTGATATCGGTTGCACAAGCTTAGAACTGAACCACTTCTCTGTCGCTTTCCTCCCTTTCTTGTTTCTTTCCTTTCGACTGGGTCGACTTTTTTTTTTTTTTATTGCTCAACGAACAATCCAGTAGAACTGCGAGCGTATCATTCACTTCTTCAGCTTGACGCTTGACTTCAATTATTTCTAATTTAAATTCGAACATTCAACAAATGCAGTACTCTCTGTTTATCCTTGCATCCGCTGCGGTTGCCCTAGTTTGTGCAGCCCCGTTCAAGCGGGATGTTGATCCAGCCCTCGTTCCCGAATTCGGGGTCACCGCTGGAGTAAACCAACAGACACAGGGGATTGCGATGGAATCAAAAATTCTGCTGGGCAAGTTATCGAAATCCCCTGTGTTTGCCCACCAGACAGGTCCTTCTTCCTTCAGGTGCCACTGACCCCTCGACGACGTCCTGTCTGTAATCGACACTGATTCAATATCTATTTCTCTAGTCTTTGAACGCAAATGTGGATGCTGGCAAAGTTGTAAACAATCCCTCTATCAGCGTTACATTTCCTACCGACGACTCGACGGCCTCTCAACTTGCGCGGTTGCAGACTGCCATCGTGACCCTACAAAATCTGAACGGCACTGGCAAGGGTTGTCCGGCTGCATCCACAACTTTCCTGGCCCAGCAACAGGCTATTATGAATGGAGCGACATCTTCCTCTACTCCACCGCCTTCCACAACTTCTACGCCTGCCCCAGCTTCAACTGGTGTCGATGTTTCTCTAGTTCCGCCGTTTGGGCATGCAGCCGGTCTTAATCCCACTGGCACCGGTGATTGCGATGGAATCACTAATAGTGCTGGCCAAGTAATCGAAGTACCCTGCTCCTGTCCTCCAGATCGTGATTCCTTTATTGCCGTACGTTCTTTTCTCCTTCATTGCATCGCAGTAGTGATTAATAAATATCAGTCTTTGAATGCAAATGTTGCAGCAGGACACGCTGTCAACAATCCTTCTATACCAGTGACATTCCCTACGGACGACTCAAACGCCTCGAAGGCTGCACGCATCGAAGCCGCCTTGGTCACGCTACAAAACCTCAATGGACCTGGAGTAGGATGCCCCGCTGCTTCGACTACGTTTTCTGTAAGCCATCTTCTTGGCGATATCATTCCTGTTTCGCTAATTTCGTATAGGCGCAACTTGCAGCGGTGCAAGGATAGATAATGAGTCTGCTATCTTGGCAACCTCCATAGCGCCATGTTTACGAGCCTGTTTTAATTGAACTGGTGGTTCTCTGCAAGCAGAGAATAAAGTTGACCTTTATATATTTGACCACAACTTGCAGTATAAGGAGTCTGGTAAGGAAAGAAACTAATAATCCAAAAAAGTTTTCACGAATGATTTCGTTATGTTTGGCACAATTTAACCCTACTTCATTGCTTCAGTAAGGATTCGAGGGAAGCGTGCGTCAACATACCTATGCGGACTTTGATGAATCGTTCACATGAGGGTATCAACAGTAATCTCGCCTTTCTCCTTCATGGCTTCCTCCAAGTGCTCGTGTCCGGAGGACGAAACTGCCTTGCTAGTGGCTGCAGACGTGACCATGAAGCTGACTGGGGCATGATGGCCGACATGCGCCGAAGCAAGGTTAATGGCATGGAAAGAAGGGGGGTCGGTGGGCAGCTTCGTGTACCCTTCGTATACGCCAGCTGACTTCCACGTCGTGAGCTGTACATTCGGCACTGGGGTAAACGGTGGAAGCTTCGACACGGGAACCTGGAACTGTTCGTTGGCCGTGACATCGAATGTGTTGTTGCGCCAGATACGAATGAGGGTTCCGTTGCGATCATATTGACGAGCACTGTAGATAAACTCTCGTCTGTTTCCACCCACAAAACTCACCTCGTGCTGGAAGGGGAATGGGTTCACATCCGGATTATCTCCAAGAGTAGCATTGGCGTCGATTCCGCCATAAGCGAAGATGGTATATTCGTACCAATCCTTCAAGTTGTCAGGTTGCCACCTCTTTACTTGGCCTCCTTCGCGATAGGGTTGAGCAGTAGAAACGAAGACGCTGGGGTCGTGGTGCATGTTGATATATTCTTCTATGTCGACCGATTTATCAGTGAGTCCCTTCGACTCAGGGAATTCATCTCTGAGTGTAAAGCCTTTCTCGAAGACAGTATCAGGGCCGCGCCTGTCCCATCGCCTGATGCCACCATCTAAGGATATATCATTATTCCTCCACACTATCTTGGCATTCTGGTCCTTGAGTTTGCGTCGCAACACTGTCGTCATCTGTTGCTCGATGCTATCGGCCTTCGGAATAAACCAGGGCACGGTAGATGACAAGACGTAGTCCTTTGCGCTCATGATCTGATCCAGACACCGGTCAGTAGAAAGAAAATTTATTTGAGACAAGGCCCCTCACTCTTTCTGTTTCTGTTGAGGATGGCTACGAGTCCTGTCAGAACCAAGATCAACATTGGGAAGCAAATAGCGCTCACACTCTAGTCGTTTACAGTTATTTCAACGATTCAACGATTGAAACGAAAGGGAGTGAAACGAAGCTAGAATGCAGGGATCCAAGGCCTTTTATATAGAAGCATAGTAGAGCGATTCTGCGCTTGTGGCTTGATGGAACGGTGGAAGAACAGGCTGCCTGCCAACTTTCCACTGCCACAAATAGAAGAGAAGGCATAAGTTTTACAAAGTGGCAGGGAGCACACGCTCACATGGTCCACTCCCCATCAGAAATATCTATCACCGCTTGAGTTCGTATGGAAGGATGTATAAAGTTTTCATTTCACCTGTCGGCGGAGTTTCTGAATGGGCGCCAAAGTGGACGAGGACGACTCGACTAGGACTTGGACTTGATTGAATGAGCCTCATGGATAGTCGTATTCAAGGGTACTTATACATGATCTTTGGCGCCTGCAGCGTGCCTTTCAAAGTCTGTGCAAGTGTCCCTATTCAATTCTGCTACCATTCCAGCTATCACCAATAATTTACTTACTCTTGTTTCTCATGTCAAGATAACATGATCATTTCTACCATCAGAATGCCTTGTCAGTAAGCGCTAAGCTCAGCCCGAAGGCACGTTCATATTAGCAAGATTGCGTGCACAAGTTCACGGCTCAGGAAGCCATGGTGGTCGAAGCACCAGTTGAGATAGGTTGGAATTCGAGGATCTTGGGATCAAAAATGGATGTTGAATTCAAATGACAGACATATACATGCAAAGCACTACAATAAACACTTAACCTGTCAAGTCATGGTCAGATATGTTCTCTTCTCAGAGGATACAAAATAAAGTCAGAACAGCCAGGTAAAGTGGTATCGGCATAATGGAGCAGCGGTGTCTAGTCGCTTCTTGGAAACACGGACCATAGCAAAGATCATCATACAAGAACGAAAGAAGAATAGCGGGTTGATATATGATAGATCATATGCTCACCTTTCTATACGATTGTCTCCAGAAATTGTGAAAAGCATCCACATCCCCGTAGGCTGTGAGAAAAAGCAAGTCAGAAACTCATCGCAAAATTTGGTGTTGTTTGAAGAAATCAGAAAGGCTAGGTAAGGGGTTTGTCGGCATCCTTGAGCAGCGGTGTCTAGTCGCTTCTTGGAAACACGGACCATAGCGGATGTTCATCCGAATTGAGGAAAAATGGATAAAACTCACTTGAGGCGAGGTCGTAACCTCCGTAGTAGTTCAGGCGTCCAGAAAGTCCATCGAAGGGTACATAAACGTGTGTTTGAGACGAGAGGACAATCGAAGGACGCGTATGGAAAAATTTATGGGAACGCCGTGGGAGATTTCGTCACGTGCTTGACTTTGTTCGCGACGCGACGCAATCATCAACCTTTTCAAAATTCAAAGTGTCACTACATAGCTGTACTTAGTACTAGCCCGGCCTCTACGGTTATTATGTACGCGAAACAATTCAGGGGCTCCCCATATTTCACCTGTCGATATTACTACTCCAATTTTCTGCGTCTTATTTATGGGCTTGACGGTGGATTTTAAATGAGTAGAACATTAGTGGGCTCAGGGTATGATGTGTCGCAAAAAGTTGGAATTAAACGCTGATGCATATGCCCGTCGTTCGAGGTCAACATTCTCGCGATCAGCTTTAAGTTCCTCTTGAAGCTGAGCCCGAGTGTCTAAAAGTTCACACATTCTTCCGATTAATTAAAATAGAGAATCTGACGGACCTCTGTCTGAGCCTGGTCTACGCCTCCATGTCAGTGGATCCATTCTGTACGTTCAATACGAAGTTGAGCTCAACGTCGAAGGGTTCACTGACGGCGAACCAAAGTCAGCCTCACTAAAACTGCACAAGCTTCAAGTTTTGGGGATTGCAGCACATCCAGCCATTATAACTGGAGCTACGATTCGAAACGGTTTATCAATGGTAGTGTACAAAATACTATATAGACAGAGTTGAGAGGTTTATCAAAGTTCGAAACTAGAATATCGCGAAAAAAAAAGGTAGCGCACATATACACGTGCAAACGAAATGCGAAGGAGGCCGCATACAGCGCCCATTAAAACTCGAGAGAAAGTCACACATGCCCCTCATCCACATGAACTATTCAGCTGCTAAAAACAGAACTCCTCGGTCCCGCTGGTCCGGGCACCTGCACCTGCATATACGACGGCGGATTGCCCATAGCCGCAAACGTGGACTTGAGGTCCTTCACCTGCTGCGCACTTAGAGTCCCAATGGCTCCGCCTGCATTCGCGTAGTAATGTCCAGCGTTTGCAAGTGCCGATGTCAGGTGAAACCCATTTGTCGGCGTGACCATCCCCAATTGCTGCTGATGCTGTATAGGTGTGCCATTAACGCTCGCGGTAGCCGCGATATTATTGTTAGCAACAGCGGCGGAGAGAGCGGCAGCCTTGAGCTCGTTTGCTTGACTTGGGTCACCAGGGCATTGTGCTAGGCCGTTCGTGGCGGATTGTACAACAGACATAGTAACGTCAGGTGAGGGTGTGGCGGCCATTACGTGCGGCATATTCATGGCTGCACGACTAAACCCGTTCGTGCTGACTGCATGTGGGATGGGAGTAGCCATTGCCGTCGGTGGAGTAGGCGGTTGCGGCACTGGTGTGCCCTGCACATTAGGGGAAACGGTGGACGGTGGACGCATACCCCCATTAGAAGATATGCGCATTTGCGGCATTACTGGCGCGGGTGGCGGAGGCATCTTTAACTGTTGTGGTACCGAGACAGGAGTGCCGTTGACGGTGGGTGGCTTGGCACCAGGCTGGCCAGGCTGGGGATAGCCTTTGGGTATGGGTACAGATGGTCGCTGGGGGGCTCGCCGCAGCTGGGCGGGATTCATTCCAAGGCGGTACGGAAGGACCATCCGCTGATGGCCTTCGTGAATTATAGGAATTGATGGGTCCGTAACGAGGTTCTGCTGGTCCATCTCGCCCATGAATGTCATCATACGGGACAATAATCTCGGTGAGTAATCGTCGACAAGCACCCGATTCTGTTCATCTGAGCCTTCTGGGCCAGTCGCTGGAGAATCATCATCATCGAAGCGCCATCTCGCAGCCACCCTGTTCGTTCGGTCTTCATCCTCAGTATCTGCCATTACGTCGTCGTCGTCATTGTTGCTTGCAAAGAGCGATGAACGACCAGCGGAGAGGACAGGCCGCGGGCGAGAATCTCGTCTGTCGACCATAACCCGACCGCCACGACCAACACGTGTTCGAATAGCGCGAGGTTGTCGTCTGCCCTCCAGTATAGGCCGCCCGTCCGTCTCTGATGCTTGGAAATTGACTGGAATGTACTTGAAGAGTCTGTTGGCAATCGGAACGAGCGGCGTCTGATAAGGATTCTACAAAAGAGTCAATTCCAGAATCATTGGTGTTAAAAAAACCAAACCAAAGCTTACGTCGACTTGGTCCTCCCAGTGATGGTCTCGTTCTTTCTGCCGAGCGAGTGCGTTCTCAATGGATTCATTGATGAGCGAAGCACGCTCTGACGGACGAATGGCGACCTCGACCACACGCAGCGGCGCTCCAGCTTCTGGCCTGACCTTTGCGGGGCGTCTACGAAACGCTGTCAATACATCTTTCAAGAAAGAAAAACAAAGCACACGTACACAGTCTCTGCCTTCTTGGGCTTCTCCTTATCGACAAGGAGTTCCTCGTCGCCACGCTCTCCCAGCGATGGGTATTTGCGCTTGAGGTCGACAAGCCCCATGCGTTTGTCCCATACTTGTTGTGAGCCCTGCGTTGCCTCCTTCTTCCGGTTCTCTCGATCGAGGAGGGTCTTCGCAAGCTCTAGGGGGTACGCGAGTTCTGCCTGCAGACGGATAAGCTTGTCTGACGCCGGAGCCTGTTGAGCACGGGTCTTGCGGACTGCTTTGATTTCCCGTCGGCGGAAACAGATGTAGGATTCGTTAAGAGTATCGGATTCATCGAACTGCAAAAACAATGAGATCAACAGATTCAATCAACGTCTTAGAAGAGACAATTTACATTAAGTGTAGGTATAATGCGGTGTCCGCCTCGCTCCAGTCGTCTCTCTTTCCAGTATGGGTAGATTGTTCGGGCTAGAGCGAGGAGCCGCTGCGGTGGCGGGATCCACGAAGGGACGGTATAAGATTCAAATGTGGGTGCGGGCAGGGGGTTTGAGAAGGATTCTTGATACTCCTGGAAGGAGGGAAAGGTCATGCCGTTTTCCAGCCCCTGTGATACGAGTAAATATCACCATAGAAAATGAAAATCGAAAAGGCAAAACTCACATGGTGGAGATACTCTGTCTTCTCGTGCGTTACTTTTTCGTACAAACCCATTACAAGCTCAAGTTCATCTTCGGTTATGACAAGAAGCTGCGATTGCTCTGGTTCCTTCCCCTTTCCCTTCGCACTACGAGACGAAGTACGTGTAGTTGACGAGAGACTCCCCTGGGCACTGGTGCCCTCGCCGCGTGCTTCTTCATTGTTCTTATCTAGCCATTCCTTATCACGCTCGTCCATGTAGTAGGAGAAACCTTCGGAGAGAGCACCGGTACATGATTCTTCAACAGTCGTGGATGTAGAAAGATACGAGACTGGATCCTTCCATCGTTCAGACGGATAGAGGTCCTTGTAGTTGTCGACGATACCGGTTGAATCAGGGGTAGGGATGAAAGCGGCGGGCTGGACATTCTGGCGGGTTTTCTCACCAGCAACGGCACCGCGCGTCGAGCGCGACGCAGCTGGCGATTGATGCGAGTGCGCTGACAGGACAGCTTGCAAGTGATGTTCCTAATTAGGAATGGTTTTTGTCAGCAATTTGTAAGCAAACCGCGGGTCGCACTGCCACCGAATAGGAGGGGGGCCAGGTAGCAGCAAAGCAGAGGAAGAAAGGCTCACATTGGCGTCCTCAGCGTCGACACCGGCCACAAGATTGGTGAGACGATTTTTCTCTTCATCCTCGTCCGGAATAAACAGCACATCGGCCTCGTGCTCGTCGCCTTGTACGATTCTGAGACGGGTCTTCTGCGTAATCCTAGCGCGCGGTCGAGACGGTGCGCCGGTATGGAGATTTCGGGGCATATCATGAAGCAGGTAGCTGAAGCGTTTCCGAGGTGTGAATAAGTTAGAGGGGGTGGGGGACGTGGCTCGCCGTCGTCTTCGCTGGCGACACCGTTTGTTCGGATTTGGGCCGAAAATTGCTCGGCCCGAAAATCAAACGTGTCGCTGAACGTGTCGCTGTTTATTTGGCGACAGTGAACTTTGCCAAACAAACAGCGATTTGTGACGTCATTGACATTATGACACAGAACTTGACGTGCAAGTGGCCAGCAGTCCCAGCCATCTCCAAGCCGAGCATAGTGTATATCTGAGGCCTGAGGAACCAGTGTCGCAAGAAGTCAGAGTTGAGCATCAATACTCGTAGTTCAAGGTCAACGTTAGATCGATGAATCATTAGTTCTTGTACCTGAGCCTGTAAAGCGTAGTATGATTAGTTTCAATGCATTCACCAACCTCAGTACAAGATTCCATGTTCGCTGAGTTTTTGATTGGCGCGGGAAAGCTTGGTTGATGTTTGAGTCAGCAACTCCCATCTTCAAGTGAACTTCAACGATGCGCGCAATCCTTGTAAAAGACGGAAAAGGCCCTATACAAAATCTTCATCTTGGTGAGGTACCAACACCGGTTCCAGGCCCAGGACAGGTCCTTGTCAAGGTATTCGAATTGAAACCTTATGCACGGCCACAGATTGCGTGTCTGACACACTACAATGTAGATCAAGGCATTTGGGCTTAATCGCATGGATATATCACAACGCGAGGGACACTATCCACCGCCTGCGGGATCATCGACTGTCCTGGGAGTCGAGTTTTCGGGTCACATCACTGCCCTCGGCGCAGACGTTTCAGGTTGGAAAGTTGATGATGAAGTTCTTGGGTTAGCTGGCGGGGTCAGCGCTTCACACCATCATTGACGGACTATAATCCTCTGATCACACCATCTCTCGGCATCTAGGGTGCATATGCGGAGTACATCATCTGCCCAGCGTCTCACATTCTCCATAAGCCCGCCCATCTGTCTTGGGTCGAAGCTGCAAGTATACCTGAAAACTTTTTGACCGGTCAATATCTAGATCTTTCGATATCTATATTCAATACCCTGACATTTGATGTAGCTTTTCAGGCCCTTATCTTATGTGCTGAATTGAAAAAAGGCGCAAATGTTCTCGTTCATGCTGGTGCTTCAGGAGTAGGCGTAAGTGCCATTCAATTATCGCGTTTCTATGAAGCGTAAGCAATGGTGTCCATGTAATCATTACATTGAAACTTATTCAATTCTACAGGAAAACCGTCACTGCTACGGCTTCGACCAAAGAAAAACTTGATTGGCTTTTGAGTCTGCCCTTAGGAGCCACACATGTTGCCAATTACAAAACGGAAGACTTCTCTGAAATTGTGAAACAAGCTACAAATAATAAAGGTGCCGACGTCGTAGTTGACTTCATCGGCAAAAGTCATTGGAAGAGGAACATTGACAGTTTGGCGATCGATGGTCATATGACAATGCTAGCTTTGCTCAGCGGTAATGATCGTGCGCCACACATTGCATTGATTCTCATTATTTGGTCAGGCTCTCAAGTTGACGCGGACCTCACTCCAATTTTATACAAACGACTACGTATTCAAGGCTCTACCTTGCGATCCCGTTCTGTCTCATATCAAGCGGATTTGATTGCTAGGTACGTTTGTCCAGATGCCTACTTGATATTTGCTTGATAATCATTCACTGATTTGAAAGATTTGGGAGTGAAGTGTTGGAACACATTACAGGGGAAGAAGGAAGCGGCCCAATCAGACTGTATATTCACAAGGCTTGTCGATTATTGGTTTTTGTGAATAATGATTTCTAATGGGTTCCTGACAGGTGTATCCATGGACTGATATACAAGAAGCGCATCGTGAGATGCAAAGCAATGCTAATAGGTGAGCCCCTGGCGATTGAATACGCTGGATAGGTGCCTCATGATTTTTTTTCAGCGGTAAAATCATTGTAGAAATAGTTTAAGAATGCACAATATCACTTACGAGATCTTTGTCGTGTGAGCAGACTCTTGAGGTAGATGAACAGCTGTTCTCTTTTGACGTCACTAATCATACGATCAAATAGAATTCAATTGTCGAAGACAGAGGCACAGACTGTTGTCATAAATGTGCCATTAACTTGATCGGATTTATACGAATGCCTATCTGCCATTCAGACTTTATTGTGAACGCCACGATACTAATCCCCATAGGTGCGCCTTTTGTATCCGAAAAATGATGAACATAAACTAGACGCCTGCATGTGGCTCAATAGTGTCATTTTGACTTCCTGACTTTCTAGATTGGCACGTTGAGGTGATTTATTCAGCGACAGGCCATGATCGGATTTTCGGTTTTGCACTTCGAACTTTATCGTGATTTTCTCGGGAGCTTACGCTGTATAAACGTAGATTTATTTAAACCTCTCGGCCGGAAATTTTCGGTGAGAATGAGGCATCGTATGTCTTAGCTTCGATGTCCAAGTCATGATGGCCGTTGACCTTCTTTGGCGCCTTTCCCCCTGATCTCTGTCGGCCTCGAGGGGCAAGCAGGATATCCGGAATTAACATCGGCGTCTTATTCTTATCCTAAGGTAGACGACATGCGTTCTTCCAGCAACAGATGCAGTCTTTTCTTCCCGCGACCTGAACGCGACCATCACCAGGTACAACGCTAGAAGATTTTACACTACTGGGAGGCTGATTTCCAGTTTGTCCTGGTGTCGGCATTCATCTTCACCAATGTGGAGCAGCGATGAACCAGAAGCATACAATCGATCCTGGCACAGCGGGACTAGCACGGTAGTAGTTTCAGGCAACTTCAATATACAACGTGCTCCTGGATGGAGACCCTCAGTGCGCGGGAACAAATTCCGACGATATCGCAAAGGAGAGCCTTGGGGTCTGAACCGGGCGTAGGTTCTAGGATCGCAAGTTCTGCAGTGCACTGAAAGACGCCCAAGCCATTTTTATTTATTTATTTCATGTTGCCTCGGCGCAGGTGATGGTTTGTCTTGGCTTCGGCATCGTATTCATTGGACAAGGGCTGAAATTGTTTTAGGAACGATAGATACCGACGAGTACGGCAGGCACTGCACAGAAGCACTTGGATCGGACTGGTGTCACAAGTAGTTGATACTCCTGATGACTGTGCTTGGACCGTCGACTTTCTTGACGGTCCAAACAGCTATTACTCGAACCTTCGAGGTTGATGCGGCGTCCTAGGTTCATCGTACTTGGGCGCTTACGAACTCGTGCTCATATCAGACGAGAGATGGACCGTGAGCTACACACTTGTCAAGGCTGTAAATCTCTCAAGATTCCTAAACAAGGAAAATACTGTATGTGACAGCTTTCATCAATATTTCTCCACGGAGGTGTGGATAGCACTTCGCTCGAACGAAGCCCACGTTGCAGGTAGGCCTCGCCAGGGACGGAGGCAGATGTATTCCGACGAGTGTCGATGACCTACGATAGACGCTCTAGAGAATTACATGAAGGTCGAGTCATTGGCAACTCAAATCAGCGCGCATATATGGTTACCTAGGCTGTGCACGAGTTTCGATCGTAATCACTATCTCACAACCAAGTAGTGATAAACCAAGTACGAAATATCAGGAACTCATGACTTGGAAATTCCCTGTTGGGATTGCCAAATTCATGTGTCGTTCACAATATTATGAAACTGCTCTGATCTTCCCCTGTTCGGCGGTGAGGTCGCTGCCGGATTCATTATCGCCGATTCCTCTGGCATCTCACTGTAACGTTCGAC
The DNA here is from genome assembly GCA_018854895.1 of Tricholoma furcatifolium. NCBI lineage: Eukaryota > Fungi > Basidiomycota > Agaricomycetes > Agaricales > Tricholomataceae > Tricholoma > Tricholoma furcatifolium. Next base: position 32,033 of record JABAJV010008616.1, read on the forward strand.
ATCTTGTGCTTCGTGGGAGACCTTGGAGAGAACTTTGCATCTGTAACGGTGCCGTCACTTATCCCAATTCAGTCAGTATGATGGTCATCGTGATCACTGCACCGACCACACTTCGCCCCATTTGCGACGGCAAGTCCCTTGGCATTCGACTATAAAGGTCGTCCCTAAAACACGATGATTCCAAAACAATCCCAAAAAGCCTTCCTGAGCGCGCCTGAGCTCACTGACAACTTTCGAGCTCAAAGTCGCAAAGTTCACTCTCACACGAATCTTTTTAAACCTCGCTCTCTTATTTGAATATCTCTCCATGAACGGCCAATCCAACAACGGAAACGTAAAGAACGGGTCCGGTTCATCAGGAGTCAGTGGAGGGGCTTCTACGCAGGGCGCAGTGTTCTTCTGAACCACCTGCACAGCGATGGCGACATTGCGCATCCATCAGGCCAATGGCCATATCATCCTACGCCCGATGGTTGTTTCCATTGGAGCACCAACACCAACACCAGACGCGCGCGTTGCGAAACTATTCAAGACACTAGGAATCGCGCTTTCCGCGGCGCACAATAATCAACTCGATTTAGACTCATTTTATACCCCATATAACATCACCCACTAATGGTCAGGAAGGACACGCACGCTTTCGCGTGGAATGAGACCCGGAGAACATAGAGGAATTAATTTTATAGATACACAGCTGGACAATCCGTGTCACAATCGTCGTCTATTTTACTTATATCTTGGCACGCAGTAATCCTTCCTTCGAACTTCCTAACTATTCGCCACACGCCTAACTTCGTCTAATGCACTGTTTATTACTTGGTATATTTATTCGCATGGATGGTGTGGAGCATGTACATTTGGACCGTTCTACAGCCATATATCGTGAGTGCCATCCATCGTATTTCGCATGGTTCGGGAGAGGAGACTCGAATCCACAGAGAATTTAAATTAAGCCTTAGATACCTGACTAATTCGGAGATTGCGGTGAAGAAGGACAATTCATCTGAACAACGAGGACGGGGAATATGGCGTCATGCCAGTTGCAGATATCCAAGGGAAAAAGTTCGTATTTACGATGAGATGCTTAGAGCCTGCCTTTCACGGGCTGAACCTCTGGACGCTCTACCCAGACACCCGTCTTCAGGTCACCTCTTTCTTTCGCCGTCCACCAGTCAAGGATAAACGATACGATCTCATCCTGGCGTCCAGTGAAATTGTGATCGGCATCCTCAACCATATTGAGACTATGCGTTCCTGACGCTCTGTTGCTAAACGCTTTCGCATAGATCAAAGCATCATAACTGCGCAGAGTAAGTAAAACTCATACGTTGGGGATCACGAGAGTGCAGCTTACGGGGGAACGGTCTTGTCCGCGAGGCCGTGAACGGTTAGGACATCGACGCCAGGGGGGAACAAATCCCAGACAATCGATGAATCCCATTTGGTGAATTTCTCGAGATCTTCAGGGTAAATTTGAACAGTGACGGGCTTCCTGGCTACCGGAACTGTCCAGTTGTGGTATCCTTGTTTTTCAAAGTCAGCCTTCCAGTTTGCAGCTGCCGCAGTCTCTGTATGTCAGAGAGTGATGATCAGTACGACCGTTAATAATATGCAGTGAAGCAGGAATTTACCGAGGATCTTCTATCATTCACAAAAAAACCAATGAGAACATAACATGTATGTGATGTGCGAAGCACTCACGCTCATCCTGTACCTTCCCGAGGCATTTACAAAACCCGAGATATTTCTGCCTTCCTGGGAGGTGCACGCCCAATGCATGCCGACAATGGAGCCGCGTGAGTGACCAACAACCAGGTCGATTACGTATCCGTATGTAGACTTGAGGTATTCCACAACGATTCTGAGGTCCACGAGATCCTCATCTAAAGCACCTTGACGCCATGTACCCGGGGTTTCGTGATTCCCTCTATTCAATTGAAAACATGCCACCGAATCAGCGTTTTAAGTTATATGTAGCGGGTGCCTTGCATACCGAAAATCAAAGCGAAAGGAGTCTATTGGGAGCTTCCAAGCTAGTCGCTTTTGAAACAAGTAGTCTTTGTGCCTGAGACGATGACGATGTTCAACTTCTTCGTTTTCCCAGCTGAGCACCCCTTGCATCGGAGATATGAACAAGAACCTACCCCATTGTCCCATGTAGTATCTTTGCGAATGATCAGTGGCACTTAACGACCAGCCTCAAAAAGGGCAATGCAGCAACATACCAAAGCTAGTTTACGTCCTGCCGTCGGGCTGGAAGGCGAATGTTGCTCCAACACACCCATGATAGGGCATTCCGGCTGCACCGAGTGTGGGATACGTATTCTGGTAGATGTCGTGGCACTCATCGTAAAGCAAGCTGTAAACCAGATCTCAAGGGTAATCGCATATTCCAAGTTCCCAATAGCTTGTATTTAAATTGTGGTACCGGGCTTCGGTTAAACAGGTTGCCGGACTGGAAATTCTTAAATGCGGGGTAGAGACATGTAAGATGCTCCACTACATTCTGGCCTTACAAACCAGCTTACAACCACAACGAGAATAATATATGATACAATAATCCGGTATGCATGCTGTAAAATGAGCGACCAAGAGAAATACGCTGAGTTTCGTGAGGGAAGGGTAATGAAGCATAGTAAGGGGGATTTGAATGATTTGATGAGTGTAAGAGAGAACGACAGATCCTAAGGTATGCATTAAAATAGAGGAGACGAGAACAGGTAATGCCATACATCATCCCTGGTGAAAATTTAAAGAAGCAAAATAGGACAACGAGTGGAAGGGATCAAAACAAGAGCCCCAGAAAGAGTCCGTAGATGGACCAACCAGCCCACTGGTCCACAACTCACATGATAACACAGCAACACCCACCAGACGTCTCTTCCTTCCGATAGTCCGGATCCTGATGCTTCGCCGTGATGCCCTGCTGCTGTGGTTCAGGTGGGGGTCTGACCTCCAAAGATTTCGTGGGCGCATAATCAGAGAAGGGAGCAGGAGACGGCGCCGAGCGCGGTGGGATCCACGGTTGATCAAGATAATCAAGACTGGAGTTAGCGCCTTGGAGCGCGCTTAAAGGAGGAGGTAATTCTTCCTCAGGCGGTGCATTCCGTTTTTCAGGTGAGGGAGGCCCAAACTCGTGCATGGGAATATCTTCAGTTTCACCGTCCTGTTCCTGATGCGGAGCGCGGTATTTCGAGTGATCATAACCAAAGGTTCCAGGTGCCTGGAGAGTTGTCAGAAGGAAAAGAAAGGGGGAGAAGAACAGCTAAACACACAGGGGCAGGTGTACTGTTGGCTGGCCGCGGCGCAGGCTTTCCATCTGCTTTTTGGTAGTGCTCTTCTAGACCCTTTTTTCGAGCTACCACGGGAAGTACCACCTTTTATACGTAAATGTAAGTGTCGTGCTCTCGTGTTATATGCCCAGAAGTGGAAGCATAGAAAACCAATGCAACTCACGTCGTCCCAATTGCCCCGATGTGGCACTGGCTGAGTCCATTCAGGAATGGCGTCAATGATCGTCTCGTCTCCTTCCTCTCCAGGTGTAGGATAGTAAGCCATACTTTTCCGTTTGGCCTCTTCATCCAATTCCTTCTTGGTTGCCAAAGCTTTTGCGCGAGCCTTTCCAGCGGGTGTTCTTGTCTTTGATGTAGCTCTGGCAGCCGGTGGAGACTTTGGTTGCTGCTGCTGCTGCGGACGTTGTCGTGATGGTTGGGGTGACTGTGGAGGTGGAGGTGGCGAAGGGGATGAAGAGGGAGGTGGCGGAGCGCTGGGAGCGCGAACCATCTGTGTCGGAGTCTTGGCGCGAGATTCAGAAGATTGTCGAGTCCGCGAAGGAATCCTCGTCGACATAACACTTGCGCTCCGAGATTCAGGTCGTGTTTGGAATGCAGCAGGTGTGGGGGTGGTGCTGCGGGTATCGTGAGATGACCGTGAGGCAACCTCAAACTGTGGTGACGCCGCGCCATTTGACGCTGCATAGCTCCGGCCCCCGTCAAAGGTATCATCGTCTTCCTGTCCGTAAGTATGATCTTCCTGTGTGTTAAAGTCGTCCCCAACATCATCATGAGCTTCAACCCCATGATGCCCTGCTTCCGACCCGTCTAAATCCGTCAAAGGCGCTTCGTCCAGCACTTGTCCTACCCTCTGCGCATCCTCGTCATCCAAATACAAACTACTCCTCTCCCGGCTACCATCCCTGATCCCCGAGACGCTATCCGCTCGCTTTTTCCTTGTTCGCAACTCCTCACGCCGCGCTCGCTCGCGCGCCCGTATGGTATGGCCATAGTTCGCGATGTCCAACATCTCCTGTCTACGCCCTACGCGTAGTTCACCGACACCGCCATTACGAGACACCTCACCGCGATACCAGTGCTCGAACGGGCGCTCATCGGACTCCACTGAGGGCCGCGGCGGAGCTAAGTCCGGAGAGGCTGACTGGTGCGAAACTACTGAGGATGAAGCAGAAGCCGGGTTAAATGGCGGTGATTCATTCAGGAGACCCAGACCAACGTTCGTGGTTGAGTTTACGTTAGAGGAGCGAGGAATACTAATGGGAATACGCTGATTATTTTCAGAGTATGCAGATGCAGTTGCGGCCTGTTGCGGGACCGTTGGGGGGCTGGTAGTATTGTGATTGCCGTTAGGAAATGGGGGGGAAGTTGATGCTTTGGCATGATTTGACACGCTCGAAGACAGGCCGAGAGGCGGAGAGCGCCCTGCAGGCTGAGGTATTCGTGTGGGCCTGATATCAGGACTACGCAATGCCCTTCCGTTGGCTTGTACGCTTCCTTTGGTGGTCTTCGGACGAGGGGCATGTCCATTCGGGACATCGGACAGGTACGGTTGGGAATATGTCCTTGAGCGCTGGAAATTTGTTGGTACTGCGCCAGGAGGAGGGGATGAATTTTGCCTGGTAGAAGCGGCTGTTGTGCTGCCATTTGGCATAGGCCGCGAGTTGGACTTGGCTGGAAGTCGATCAGGCTGAGTGCGCGATACCGAGTGGTGAAATTGGTTACGCGTCGCACTGGCATTACTCTGAAGAAAAGGAGAGGCTGGGGTATCTTTGATTGTGGTATAAGTTGCTGTAATCGGATCGGCGTGCATAGAGATGTAATGGTCGTCTTGAGATGCTAGCGACACTGCCGACAAACGCTTGGCCAGCGTCCGACTTTCCCCCTCGAGGCCTAATATAAACCAAGTCAGAGGCGCGCTTGACTATCTGGAATAAGCTCGTAGCCCTCACGTTTCCTGAGAGCAGGCACAACCTCCTCCTCCCACGACGGGCCATTAATATTCATAGGGTACAAAGCTGCCTTTATTTGAGCCATACCCACTGCCACGGCCCGCCAGACAGATTACGAAAACTCCTGAAGGCCAGAGGGGGCCGAAAGAAGGAGAGAAGAGGATCTGGTGAGTGTCGGCCTCCAAGATGGCGAACACTTCCAAGTTAGCAAATATTTCTGACCGTGAGAGCAAAGTCGACTGATCTGGCTAATGACAGCTACAATCACCAACCACTTATTTATTTCAACCGACCACGCGTAAATCTACCCTAGTAATGCTTCCTGATCTTCCTGGGCCATCTGCATTCACGGAAAGCATACACCTGCACCTCTCTGGCATCTCTGAAGCCTTTATTACCAGGGATACTCCAGACCAGATCGACAATTTAACTTCTTATATACGTCGATGCGGTGCCTTGACTCGTGCCTTCGTCTATCAAGATGGAGGTAGGCGCGTGCAAACCCCGCTTCCCGTCATCTGAGAACGCCGTTGAAAGAAAAAAACCAAAGCTTTGGCTCGCGGTGCTTGGGTACTTGTCATACAGACTCGATACTAGGACGACAGAAGCAATATCTTTGGTCCGCCTTGCCCGCCGCAATTCTGCTCCTCAGAAACAGACTTGAGCTAGACCTCCTAGTCGGATTATCATCGACGTATCTCAAGCGTGTTCCATCAGACTCGTGTCACATCCGCTCTTCCCCTCAGCGATTAGAATTGCAGAAAAGGAGCAGGCTGAAAGAGTGGCTCTGCTGCAGAAAAAATGTCTCTGACAGAATTGACGATCATCGGGCAAGAGGCCCCACTATAGACGCTGGCTGGCAGCCTCTCCGATACATCGCAGGAATCGCACCGCACCCTTGCCGAGAGTGTTAACCTTTTTCGCGCGTCCAACATCTGCACGGATTGGACAAAAAGAAGCAGTATGCAATCTCTATCGGCCATTCCTCAAGCTCTTCCTTCACGTTTCTAGATCTATTCACATTCCAGCTCTCGTGTCATCCATTTGGCCCGGGGATGCTTCATCGAGCCAGTCCCCTACCAAACACATATTTTCAATTTGACTGGCGTTCATTACGGCCTCGGACAACGTTGAACCTTGCTCCACACGTCAAAACCCAATTGGGACCGATGTTACGCAACTTTTTGACAGTTAGCTGACCATCTTCAGTCCTGTTGAGATATGATCCTATCTTAACCGCTACTCAGAAACTTTGAAGCGGCTCGGCGGGACCTTCAAACGTACGTCTTGGATTTATGGGTTGACTGGTGTGATGCGCTGAAGAGGTTGCTTGTCGCCAAGGAATCCGAGGATACTAAAGGATCGTAACCTACAAGGTTACCGGGCATCGCTTGCGACATTGGGTACTTTTTTCTTTCTCTTCTTCATTATACGTCTGCGTAGTCAACAGCCCCAAACTCAAGAACTATGTCATGTTTTCCTTCTCATCGAGGTACGTTAAGTATCAGTGCATTCCTCAGCCTCCCTCGTGTGGCCGTGACTAGCTTACGGTTGGCTTATGGATCTCAGGCTCTCTAATCTTGCATGACCTTCGTCTGTTTCCTTCTGTCCGTTTTCTACCCATGGCTCCTCATCATTCTGGGAGATAACAGTGTCTATAGCATAATAGCCCCCCGGTTGTGAGGCTGCTTTTTTGCCTTGCGTTTCAACTTGTTACCTCAGAGGCGATCATGTGCCATGGGAATTATATGCGAACTGCTCACTGGCTTTCACTGGTGAATGCTGTGGAGTCTTTCTAGCGTAAATGACTGGGGTACATTACATTCCGCGATCTTGGAGGTGGATTCGAGTAGATATCAACAGAGTTTAATGCGACTCAGGTTCGTCATGGACGAAAGTCAGCTTAAATCTTGAGTCATCTGATACACTTGCACATTAGCATCCTAAACAAGGCATAGTTCATCTCGTCAGGTGAAGTTTTACGGTGACATGCGCAGTGCTCTATTGAACGGCTGAGACATGAAATGAAGGCTTGGTAAGACGAGTGATTTTTTGGAGAGCTAGGGAAGCGGTGCTTATTCATGAGCCAATTTTTGGATGGTGAGCGATTTAATGGATGACACCCAGGTAATAAACAGCCATCAACATTTCTGGAGGTTATAAAAGCGAGCGCGTAGTCCGAGGATACTTATCGACTTCAATAACAACTGCCCACTACCAACAAACCGTTTATCTGTCAACCACAATATGTTCGCAGTGTGTTCTCCATTTGATCTCATTCAATACCATATCTGACTTCCAGTCCATTGGCAGATGACTTCTACTCCCGTCAACCAGAGCAAGTGCGGTGTAGCTACTTGCAATTGCACCTGCGGCGATAGGTCAGTCTGACCTTTTCCCCTTCAAGAAGCTCTCATCTCACTCTGAATCTACCAGCTGCGCTTGTAAGTCCGAAGACTGCAAGTGCTAAATCAATGAGCAGCGCACACCAGATTGAATCTGGCCACTACAGCACTCGTCGAACTAGTCCTAGTCTCCATTGTACTCGATACTACTACAATGTCATTCAAGACCGCATTTAGAATGACAATTATGCGTTTTGTTTAATCGAGAATCAGAAGGACATTGTAGTTCTTAGAGTTGAAACAACACTATGCAGCCCATAGAAAATTATTATTTATAAGGTAGGCAATATCGGATATCCTCCAGCTTTTAAAAATCAAGGGCGACGCCATCGACGATTCCCCAAGAAAGTCAATGTTGTCAAACGTCAATACAGCCCCTTCAATCCGTGTTTGGGTATCAGTAAGTATCACAAAAAAATACAGCTAGTAGTTAAAAACTTGTGTCGCATATACTAGGAGCAACGATGTTTAACCTGATGTATGAAGTCCCTCGTCGTTAGATGGTCATTCTCATCCACACGCACTTCATCCGTGATAAAGGTAACATCAATCGAGTATGTGCCAACCGCACTTTCATCGTCGAGTTCAATACTCGTCTGATTGGCAAACTCCTCCAGTGCCTGGCGGCCCTTCCACCACCTGATAGCATAGCTCTCGTTCACACGCGCGCCGTCCTTGCGAAATTGTGCAAGCGGAAGCAGCTCAAGCTCAAGGGTCTTTACCCATCCCGATGAGGTGCCCTGGTCCGACTCGGAAGCTTGTCGTCGTTCGCATCCTTCTTTGACGCTATCGATGAGCTTGATGTTTTTGAGAAGGGAGAGCCAAAGACCCTCGATGCAGACTTTGCAGAAGTTGGGCGTTGTGACCGAGCGCATGAGACAATCGTCGTTTGTCGGTCGATAAGTAGTCTTGTTGTCTTCGGAGAAGCTGTACAAAAATTGCATTGTAATAGGATGGATATAGGCTTCTGATTTGGTACTTACGTTGGATAGACACCGTAGTGACCTGGCGTGGAGATAAATCTACAAAGAATGAGTAAGGCCGAGCTTGACAAATAGTAGTAATGGGAACAACGAACGTCTCTTCTGGACCTAATTCCAACATCTCTACGCTGCACAATTGTGCAACTCCCTCCCTCTCCTCATTGAGCAAAACAAATTTGATCTCATGAAGCCCGGCATCCAAGCTCTCGCTTCCAGCTATTTCGTAAAGCCAACGGTCGAGGCCAATGTCCTTCCTCGGAACCCACCCAAGGTCTACCACATCCAACTCAATTCTGAGGTCACTTGATTCTGGAAGTCCAGAGAGCGAGAATTTCATGAGATGCCATGCGTACATGCCTGAAGATTCGAATGTTATCGACCAGGGTGTAGATACGTTGAGTAGGGTCCAAGGGTATTCTTGCATGGGCATCACAGATTGTTCGACACGAGGGGGCTGTACTTGATCTTCGGATGAGAGCCAATGCGCCCATGGGACAGGCTTCGAAAGGTCGTGGTATGCATTGACTCCAAAGTATGCAAAACCCCCATCGTACTCTTCGCCGACCTCGATGATGGAATGGCCCAGCTCGTGACGTAGAACAAGCGGCCCATTGGCAAGGGACGATGTTATTACACTTATGCTCGTGAGCCAGAGTTTTTTGACGAGAACGAAAAAGTGGTCTTACGTGAAATCACCACCGAGTCCTATTACTCTTCGTCAAAAAGGGTGAAGGTGATAGGTTTATATGCTTACCGCCGTAATGAGGATCATTACCTGGTCAATGCATTAACGAGCTTCATGGCAGAACATAACGAGTTCTCTTACCGAGCAGAATAGGATAATCACACTGTTCATGAAGAAAGCGGCAAGCCGCCCGAGCTGCTTCAGGCTTGCTATAGTAAACTGCTCTCAGTTCCGTGCCGTCCCTGTATAAACCAAACGGCGTGCTATCGTAGCAAAAGGGTGAGCAAATTTCTGCGGGCACAAAGGCACATCTTACTCTTTCGGTTTGCCTCCAACACCAACACCACTCTTATCTTTAGTCAAAATTCAAATCAAAATTCGAAGACGGGGGCGTATCCAACCTCATTGCTTGGAGAAAAGGCCGCCCAAAAGTTAAGCAGAGGGTTGACCGTAGCAAATGTCTGATTTGCAGAAATATCTTGAGCAAGTCGAAGAGCGTCTTGGATAAACTTATTCTTCTCCTCCAAGAGGTCTACACATAGCATTAGCATCGCTGGTAGTAGAATAGGATAAACAACTGATATCATACTTACATCCATCGGAAAAGAACACAAGATCAACACGGTTATGGCTCGGACCAGAAACTATGAGAGGGTGAACTTCCAGAGGAGGACTTGGAACGTCCTTTAATGTTTCAAGGGTCAAGATGGTCTGGTCGCATTGCCCCGAATGCGTGTGAAATAGTGAATCCCCGCAGTTGTTGTCATGTTGGTCAGTCAAGAAGGACTGCGTAGATCCAGCGAAGCACCCTTCAGAAAAATATTATAAAGATTTGATCAGTATAGAGACTTTATGACGAACTGGCTGCGAGAAGGCCAAGAAAGAGAATTTCCAGCATCAGAGAGAGCTCTAAGAAACTACAGGAAGAATGACGCGTGTGATTCACGCCACGTGCATTGTGACGCTCCTTCCAGGCTGTCACGCTAGAACTTCCAGCTAAGTGAATAATCGTAGGCGTCTGAGGTCCGCCCTCTTGTATATGTGGCAGTGCTGAGAGTATACCAAAACTGGTATGGTGCCAATCACTTAGTCACCACCAAAATGTGACAAAATTTTCACACATTATAAAACTATCTTAATCAGAATTC
>JABAJV010008617.1:0-42104 GCA_018854895.1 Tricholoma furcatifolium
AAGCTTGGAACGTCAAAGAGAAACCACAGATGTGACACAGCGATAGCATCAATAATCGCCAATGAAACCAAGATCATGAAGAATGTCAGAAACGCAGGATAAGCGGGCATGTGTGACCTAAAAGGAAGATCCTAGAGGTATTTTGTCGGTAGTACCAGCCTGAGCTCGCATCATGAATGGAAAGAAAAGGTTCTGGGGTTCATACTACGCGATGAGTGAGAAATCAACCTTGATAAAAGCATGGCTATGTCAAGGACGCAAGAACTTTGGGCCTGGTGGTGTGGGAGGGCGTGGATGACGGAAGGGATTGGTCATGGTCACGTTAAGCGCCCAAATCTCTTAAAAACCTTGTCAAAAACTATTATGGTCTCAGCATCCGACATTTGCACTCTGCTCTACGTTTAATCCTCATGGCACTGTCGCGTTCTGCTCGCATTACCTTGCTCCTTATCATCGACATCATCTTCTTCTTCATCGAACTCATCGTCGGTATGCACAAAACACTGTACCTATCCAATTTCCAGCTCATTCTCCGTAGGATATGCAGTCGGATCTCTCGCTCTTGTGGCGGACAGCTTTCACATGCTCAAGTAAGTGTCTTGAATCGTTGTCTACTCTCTTCTTATAGTTTGTCAGCGATGTAATGAGCCTCGTAGTTGCATTATACGCAATTCAGGTATTTCTTTCTATTGTCCAAGCACTTCTCGCCCTTATGTGACGTTATTTCAAGCTTACTGCTTCTTCTCCTGCGGATTCGAGGTATTCGTATGGATGGCACAGGGCCGAAATCTTGGCCGCTCTCATCAATGGCGTGTTTCTCCTCGCACTCTGCTTTTCTATCTTCCTCGAATCAATCGAAAGATTTTTTTCTACCCCGGGTACGCCTCTCTCCAATTTACATCAATCAATACACTCAACGTTTGTGTACAGAAATTTCAAACCCTAAGCTGGTTGTGGTAGTTGGCTCGTTTGGACTTGCATCTAATATAGTTGGCCTGTTCTTGTTTCATGGTATGTTACGATTGCAGCATGAACATTATAGTCTTTAAACTACACGCAGAACATGGTCACTCGCACAGTCACTCGCACAGCAAGCCATCATCCCTTCATACGCCGTCAATGGCACCTTCGCGGCCAGAATCCATCAACGCCCCTCTTAAATCACCCGCCAGGGAAAATGGCTCGAGGTCCCCCATTCAGTCCGATTTTTCGTCCCTATATGGACATCCCGTCGCAACACGCGCTTCAGTTGTCCAGCAAGCTCATGATATCGCTCTTGCCCGTGCTCCATCACCAACAGCTCAAGGCCACATTTCCTCGATACCAGAAGAATCTACCTCAGATCATCTGCATCCCGATGAATTGCCGACAGAGGAAACCCCATTATTAGGTGGCGCAGGGGAACCTGCTCACCATCATGGCCATTCTCATGGATCTATGAATATGCGCTCTCTCGTTTTGCATGTAATGGGAGATGCACTTGGTAATGTCGGTGTCATAGCTACAGGACTCGTCATTTGGCTCACACAATGGAGCTGGAAATACTATTTCGACCCCGTCATCAGTCTTGTCATCACAGTCATTATATTTTCAAGTGCACTGCCCCTCGGTAAGCAGACTACTTTGCCCACATCGCCTTTCCATTTATTTTTTTTCTGCAAATGCAGTGAAAAGCGCTTCTTCCATTCTACTTCAAGGCGTCCCACCTACGATTTCTCTTGACGGTGTCCGTGCCTCAATTCTTGCAGTCGACGGCGTCTTGTCGGTGCACGAACTGCATGTTTGGCAGTTGTCCGAGTCGAAAGTTATCGCGTCGGTTCATGTTTTGACCTCGAAAAACACTCGCTTCATGGAAGTCGCGTCCGCCATTCGCAAAGTGCTCCATCATCATGGCATCCATTCGAGTACAATACAGCCAGAATATCTGGAAACTGATGGCCAAAACAAGGTCAGTTTTTCAAAATTTCAGCTTAGCTTCCCAAAATAATATACATTTTCAGGGTGGTGATACGTCGTGTTTAATTCTCTGCCCATCAGACCAAGCGTGCGATCCAACAGAGAACGCTTGTTGTCGTGAGTACCTTGCCCGGCATGCGATTGTTCTAAATTGACTTGATATAACCTCTAGCTCCCCCACCAAGTGATGTATAGAGTAATTAGATTTTAATGGTTATCGTGTTATGCATGTCGACTATCCTAACTCATTTATGGACACTGCAATATTTGCTGCGAATGATAGCGAAGCCGCCAACTTCTGTCGGACCATTCGACTTGTGCGGTCGCGCCCCTTTCGCAAATCGTCAGCCAACTTTCGTGCCATCCCTGAACTAGATTGGCCAAGAAGAAACTGAGGTTCTCCTGGTACGGGTCGTATTCCAAGCTCGAGATGTAATGCTGCAGTCAAAGCTGAAGAAATGACGGTCACCAGAAGTTCCACCTTCATCGTTTGTTCAGATGTCTGTTGTTGGTCCATGGCAAAGATCAGCGAGGGAGTGACAACATGCAGAAATACAGGTAGCAATGGTGGAGTGCTTGAACTTCGGGGCATGGTGAGAATAAACGTGGCTATCCGCCTGCTTATCTCCATTTCACCAACACTTGCGCAGACCGCTAATTCCGACCATAGAAGATGTAGGAATGCGGTGGGGGAGACGACCTTTAAGCAATGTTCGACGTCGATGGAAGGCGCTTTTCCCGCTCGCGCCATGTTAAAGGCTAATTGTATAAGTTGTCTTGGTTCCGTCTCCCAGGAAATGCGACCATTATAAGGCTCGGGCGCTACGCCTGGTGCAGCTTCAAGTCTGATCAAAGAGTTCAAGTTGGAAAATCTGTAACTCACCTTCGGCCTGGACACCAAGCGCCTGCCCTATGTTACTTCTCAAGGCTGTGACATCGAGATTCGGTAGGGCTGAAAGCTTGACATTGTTCTTCTTAAGTCCAAGAAGCGTCAAAATCATCGGCGCACAAAGCTGCAATACAGGGCGCGGACATGATGGTGACAACAGTAGTGTTTGCAAGACCTCCATACGGATGATGACATTAGGGGTATTAAATCTAGCAAGAAATCGGTCATATGGTTGACAGTCGTTAGTCGAAAGCACGTACACCTTTTGATGCATAATGTCCTTTGCAAGAGCTCTGATGATCCCCACCAATGTCCAACTCAACAGAGGTCCCGTAAAATAAGAAACTCCATTGTTCAAAGTATCCTTGTCGATTTTCTGCATCATATGCCTTAGAATAGCTTGAAGGAAAAGGGTTGCAGATATCTTCAACAGAACTTTTGGTTGGGTCGATCTAGCGTTGTGCTAAGAAGCTCAACATAATGCATAAGTTGACAGTCATAAATACCTGAGTATGCTGTCTTCAATCCCTTCACTCCCGCTGTCAAACAATGCTTTGAACCATGCAGTGAATGCTTGGTTTTCTTCATTAGACAGGGCATCTAGAGGATATACGGTATCGGTAGATTTCAGATATGCAGGAGAAAGTATCCGGTTTCCTGATGTGTAAGTATCACCCTCTAGCTGTTCTGAGTCAGTCTAGAGATATGCATTCTGCGACAAGAACCGCACATGAAATCGCGTTGTCGTGTGTTGCACGAATATGACTACATCGCCCAGATGGCTAACTGCAGTTTGCGGGTCCCCTAGGCACGAAAGTCATTCGAAACCTTGGACAAAAGGACGGCTTCATGACGCACCAACAGTCTCGCAGTCGTATTGATCTAAGAAAAAAAGGGCTCGGAAGACGAGGTCAGACAATGTTATGTGCAGGGTCATTATATCGAGCACTCTCTCATAGGTGTAGAGCACTTTGCAAAGATGGCTAAGCGCATCGACGTCAAATGTGGTAGCTAGCTTCGTGAAGCGCTGAAAACATTTTTAACTATACACAAGTTCATACAGCAAGTCGAAACCAGGCATACCTGGAAGATAATAGTGGAGAAAACATTATGGCTAGTATCGTCGTGCAAGACACGATCTATCCAAGGCGATAGTTCCTCGATGTTGGTATCGGGGTTCAACTTGAACTCTATATATGCCTGTAGACGGATAAACGAGCAGTTTTTCCAAAAGGGATGAAACTGCACTGACTTCTAGCTCAAGACCACAATCTTGCGCTTCCATTTTAAGACGAGGCATATCATCATTTGACACGAAGAGGTCAATCCCCGTTGCAAACGTTAGAGGGATGAGGTCCTGCAGAACCAAACTCTGAAGAAGATCGCGAAGAAAAGAGCGAAGCCTATCTCAAACAACTTATATTTCAACACAGGCCCGTTGGCATACTTGATACGTACGGAGCGTCTTCTTGTGTTGGATTAACCAGTGAAATTGCATTGTCGCAGCAGGAAATCAGTTCAGCTTGTCTCATGTTTGTCTGGAGGGCAGACTGGAGAGCGCGTTTCTGATCACCGAAAGATATATCAGCGATCTAGTCATTATGAGATGCTGGAATATACCCAATCAACGCTGGTGGCTCCATCCGCATTGACAGCAGCTTCAAACATGACCAATAACCGTGGAAGCTATACCATTTGTCAACATCGCAAATGGTAAAACAGGTTTCGAAAATTGCAAGGGCTCACACGACCGATGATAAACGCCTTCCATATGAGTGCTTTGGAAGCACTCTGAGAAAGGCATGTGAAGGCCGAAAGAAACAGTTGAGTGTAGAATATTACAGGTGACCATGCAGTCCACCTGAACAAAGCAAGAAGCAGTGCAACTGGAGTTTGATTGTCACCAACTCCAAACTTTTGAGCCCTGCACGAAACCTATGATATTGTTGAAGGTACAGACGTAAAGTTGAAGAGACACTCACGATATGGTGTAAGAAGAGGCTAAATGTTATTATGTCAGTCTCTGAGCCAGTCCCATGTATATTGCCTTTGCTTATAGCAAAAGTGATTGGATGTAACATTTGCGCTTCCCTAGCCGTCTTGGCGTCGTCTCCAATCAAAAGGCTCAACGAAAGGACAAATGTCTCTAGTACTTGTCGAACATCTGGTCCGAGCTCGAAGTTCTGCAGGATGTCGTTCGCATCGGCAAAATATACAACTGCCTGAGCAGTTGAAACTTGAGACATGTCGGACACACACGAAAGCAAAAGGATAACAAGCTCGGATGCAGATGTCGTCAGCTGATGGAAATGAGATAATGGAAGTGAATGAGCAGTCCTTAGGAGAGCAAGAGCATCTTGAACAACACCCAATACACTGACTGTGGAAGCGTTGTACGCAACCATGGAGCCAATCGGGGGGAGCCTGGAACAGTAATGTTCATCCAACGCTGTGCGGCAGAGCATATCGAGGGTAGCTGGTGCATGTAGGTCAGAAGAACGAGCGGCCTGCAATAACGTTGCCACGAAGGTCGCGATAGAGAGAGTACCCTCTCGTATTGCATACTTTAAATAATCTTGAAGATCTGGGTCTCCAGGATAAGAGCGACAGAGCACAAGAACCGAGTCTACACCATTTGTTCACCAAAGCCAGGCGCTCACAGAGACAAACGACGCACTACTCAAGTCGACCTCGATTATTTCTTGAGTTTGTGATGGTGGCTGTTTCGAAATAAGCAGTTTGCACAGCTCTATCCACTGTGAGCAAGTTTTGAGTTGGTACTATGATCAAGAACGAGTACAGCACGGACTTTGGATGGCGATATTCCGCTTTGGAAGCAATTCCTGGTAAGTTCGGCCAACGACATGTGTTAACAAGATGTAGTGGATCAAAGATTCAACAGAACATGAAAGCTATTTTGAGCTGTTAAGGGTGTGATCCCGATGGCGGAGTCGATGCTTGAGGAGGAATTAATGAAGAGGGTATGTACACCTCTTTGAAGTTTCTACAAAATGAATCATGTGACCGACGCGTCCTTATGCTGCCACTACACTCAGAACTGCTGACATACAAACACGGTCTTATTCAGGACCATTAAAACGCGAAACGAACATCAAACACTCTGATTATTTTGGTATCTAATTGCTGGGTAAACATGGTCGCTACACTGAGCTTGGAAGAATTATATCTTAGCAACCAATCTCCGCGTCTCCTGTGGTGTAAAATGAAGGATGATAGACAGTACTTTCACAAGGTTCGGCTAAAGGTTCGTTATTCACAGAGCTGTGATATGTTGATTTTAGAGGCCAGACGCACCCTCATTTCCTTGTGTTCGAGGAATTGCAAGATAACATTTCTCAAATACTCCAAGTTGACTTCTTCATCACTTTCTTTCTTATTCGTTGAAGTCTGGTCGGGAGTGTTCGTGCGAGAAGTAGAGGATGTGGAGTCTACTGATAGTTGACTTCCAGTGGAGTTGTTCTCTGTTGGTCGAGAAGTCCAATATCCAACACCGGGATTCCGCTGTCGCTCAAGAAGAGCCGCAGAAGATTGGACCTTCCTTAATTCTTCACGAAGGGTCTATGTTGAGGTGTGAAAGAGAGAAACGAGCCAGGTATCGTAAAACCAACCTTGTTTCCAGCACGCAGTTGAGATTCACGTTGTTTGCCCTCTTCAATTAAATTTTCCAAGGTGGCAAGCCTTACGTTCGAGTCTTGTTCTTGAGATTTCCAAGATTTCTGCCAGATGTGTTTTAAGCATGATTTTTCTGAAGGCTGGAAGAAGCTCACCTCCGACTCATGGAGACTAGCATTAATCTGGCGAAGTTCCTGAAGCTGCTCTTGCGCGAGACGCTGTTCTTGCTCCAACCCTACTACGTGAGCTTTCAATTCTGTGATAGCTTCTTCACGTTTTCCCTCTATCTGAGTCACAGAATTGGTGACCCGTCTAAGTTCTTCAACCTCCTTGGATTTATCTCGAAGTTTCAAGCTCCAGTTAGCCTCGCTATCATTGCGCTCCTTTTCGATAGCGTCAAGATTTTTTTTGAGATCGAATAGCTTTGATTCGTATTTCATCTCAACGGCTGAAACGAGACGAGCAACTTCGTCAGAGGATGTCGTGGGCTCCGGCAATCTCGTCTCTTGATTACGTTGCGCCTCTGCAAAATCATCTTGGAGTAAGGCATGGCGATCACCGAGCTCACGCAGTTGATACTGCAGCTCGGTGTTTTGACTTTCCAAAGATTCGAGATGTGATTGTGCAGATTCCAGCTCTGCCTGCCGCAGTTGTAGATCGTCGAAGAATGTGTTCTTATCTGTCGTTATCTGGTTAAGGGATTGCTGCAGGGAGCGTATCTGAGTCTCTTTGTTGGTATTATCTTGAGCATGGACATTCTACACATGCTTTAGCGTCTTGGCTTCCAGGATCATTCAAAACGTACCTTCAGGGTGGTTAGTTGAGCTTCATTTTGATCTTTAAGCACCTCAATTTCTTTGTCAGATCGATCCTTGAAACCTGCCAACTCCCTATCAAATTGGGCTTTGAGCGTCGTGAGAGCCTTCTCCTTCTCCAAATTCGACACGTCCAGTTCACTTCGTAGCCTCGTCAGCTCAGTTTGCTCTTTCTCCTTCTCGCCACTCTCCTTCTCCTGCAGCAAGGCTGTGGTGCTTAGAGCGTCCTCTCGTTCCTTTTCCGCTTTCACGAGCTTCTGACGAACCGTTTTGAGTAAACTGATAGCCTTGACCCGTTTTTCTTCTTCCTCCTTCGCCAAAACCTTGGTTCGTTCCAACTCCCTTTGTAAATGTTCTATTTCTGCTTTTCGGCTAGCAGCAGCTTCCTCAGCTTGCGAATCTGCGCTCTGTGCTGCTTTTACGAGTGCTTCTGCTTCTGCAAGTTGTGTTTGCAATTTTTCAATCTGTAAGGCCTGGGAGGAAGACTCCTGGCGATGAGTATCACGCAGCTTCTCGAGAATGCCTTCCCGTGCTGTTTCAAGAAGCTCAGAAACAAACACCGGAAGATGAAGGGAAAGTTCTAACTTTCGAGTTTTTCATTCAGACGTGTTATCTCATCTCGATAAACCTATGAAATTATGAGCATTGACCGACTGGACAGATTTCTTCTAACCTCGGTCTTGGAAGTCAAACCCGAAAAATACTCCTGAAGTGCAGAGGCATCGTGTACACTTTTGAGTGAAGTCAGCTCCCGCAGGACAAGATCAGCTGCTTGCTTCTCCTCTTGTAAACGTTTGAAAGAAGTGGAGATATCTCTCATAGAGTTAGAACAAACATAATAAGACCATCTGAGAAGGCCATACCTGAAAACCGTTGTTCAACTTGCTTCAACTTTTCTTGAAGTTCTTCAATACGTGTTTCGTTAGCCAACACAGCAGTAAGTGTAGCTTCCGAGGGTTCGGAAGAACCTAAATCAGCGTGTACGTTTTGAGCATCCTCAAAGGATTCGTTCAGTTGCAAGGCTGCAGTAGGAATGCTCTCGTCGACGACTACTCCCGTCCCTGTAGATGAAGGAGGTTGCGACAGGTCTTCTGTTTGATCTGTAGTATGTTGAGCCTCTTCAGTCGTATCAAAAGGTGATGACGGTAATTGAATGGTGGAAGAATCATCTGCGGAGCCCACTCCCGACGGTTTTGTTGGTTCGGGGTCTCTGTTGGGGGAATTGGAAAGCGATTCTGTAGCCGATGAACTATCCTGCATTCCTTCCTGTTTCTCGCCAGAGTCGAAATAAGTCTGCAAGTCATCTGAGCTATGTTTCGGCTGATTTATAATCGAATTGTCGCCAGGAGAATCGGTTGGAGGGACCGTGACATCCTCCTCGGAAAGTGCAGTATTGGAGAGAGAAGTGTCCTCCGCAGACAGAGGGTGTACGGATACTATGGATGACTTTGAAGGCGATGATTTACGTGCTTCAGATACATGGACTGGTTCGCTAATGGCGGAAGTAGCAGCACGTAATCTATCTTCGAGTCGTGACTTTGTCCGTCCCTCCCTCTGAGGCGCATGGCTGGGGTTCTTCGTTGGAGACCCGGTATTAGCGGAGCGTTGGGTAGTCAAGGACTTGCGAAGGTTGTTTAGGGCAGATTCTGCAAGTTGACTGGAGGACATCGGTGACGAGGCGTCAAGTGAATTGGAGCGCGAAAGACTGCTATCACGGCGCGCATCCGCTGGCTGGCCATCTAAGGATGTTCGAGGAAGAGGTGCCAAGTTCTCCACAGCTTGGCGAAACTGAGAAAACATAGTTGAATGATGTCAAAGGCTTAACTCAAAACAATGTCCAGTTCTGATGCAAACAGATCAATTATACAAATGTATTATTTAGTGTGCTATCAACTGTGTATTCATCTCTTATGATGATGATTCTGAAGACTCTGAGGGCCCTGGGTCTCGTTCTTTACCATTGCTAACAACTGCTGTCGACCCCTGGGATGGTGAGGGAGATACCCCTGCACCGTTAGGAGATGAAGCCAATTGCCATGCAGGAATTGCAGGTCTGCCTAGAGCCGGCATTGGGGACGAAGGCATGCTAGTTGGACCCCGACTAAGTAGCAGAGCCTTCAAAGACTTTAACTCCTGCTGTAACTCAGAGAGAGATTGAGCCTGGCTCTCCTTGTTCTTATTGATCATCTGTGTAACAGATTTAGCACGACTGTTCGAGACGTAAAACGCAGCGGACATACTTTGGGTAACATTTCACGTATGTTATTAATTTCATCGCGTATTTCTCGCATTTCATCGCGCGTTTTATGCTCTCCTTCCCGCATCTCTGCAACTACTGCCTCGACATTTGCTGTCGTCTTGTCAATCTCGGCTTTCTGCTCCTCTACTGCCTTGCGAACTGCTGCAGACTCTGCCTGTATCTCCTTGAGCAATGCCTCGGCTGCATCGAATTGTGCACTCAGCGCGTCACGGTCTTCTTCGTAAGCAGTAGAGGTCGGCGGTTGTAAATGAGGAAGCAAGTGTTTCTGAGCAGTATTCAGCGCTAGTATCAGACAAGGTTCTGAGTTGAATACGTACCTTGAATAGTGCAACAGCACCATATACAACTGACCCAGAAATTACGGCAGTTATCTATAGCCGGGGAAGTTAACATGTGTTTCCGAGTCCGATAGTTTTGAACCTACAAAGTAGTCTCGCCAATCCCAACGATGAACTGAAGCACCAGGAGAAGGATATGCGCCATATCCTGAGTGGTAGCCTTGTGGGTAGGATGGCCCAGAGTTACCTGACGACGCTTGCTTGCTTGCAATATCAATCTCTTGAGGGGTCAAGCCCTTTGCCTCAAGAAATTGAATTCGCTGAGCCCATGGAGATGCCTGTGACTTGAGAGGAAACTTTAAGATATATTCCATAATGATAGATAAAGATTTACTTTGGGGTCGGAAAGGAAAGCAATTGCGTTCTGGATTAGTTCTTGACGACCTGGTGAGGACATTTGGGCCGGGATGCAAGTGACCGTAGCTCCGTTTGGAGATCCATCATTAGTTTGGTCTCGGCAAACGCCGACGTGTGAGGTGGAACAAAATTTGAAGTCGACCACCAAACTTATTCCTTTTGTTCAAAAAATGTTGTCTTGGGCCACGTCCAGGGCAGTCTGCAATGGCATGGCTACTCGTGGTGCGTCTTCTCTATTTTTCACTCCTTCTCATGCGTGCTCAAGACCCCTTCAAGCTTCTTTCCAAGCATGCCAACGCAGCCTGTTGAAGCCTTTGGTATCCAACTCCTTCAATGCAGGTCGGACTTACGTGTTTTCTTTTTGTTGCACATTTTCTTATGTCTATGCAGGAGTACGAAGGGGCTACGCGGAAGTGTTCTCCCGTAAAAAGCCTCACATGAACATTGGAACCATTGGTGAGTAACAGTTCGTCGCGATAGAAATCTCGTATGAACTATAGAGACAGGTCATGTTGACCACGGAAAGACAACCTTGACCGCTGCTATTACTAAGGTTATGGCGGCACAGGGCGGCGCCAAGTTCACCGACTATAGTCAGATCGACAAAGCACCTGAGGAGAAGGCTCGAGGCATTACAATCAACTCATCCCACGTTGAATATGAGACCGATGCACGCCATTACGGTCATATTGACTGTCCAGGACATGCTGATTGTGCGTTACTTTCCGACGCTCAAGAATATTTGCTGACTTGTATTTTAGACATCAAAAACATGATTACTGGAGCTGCACAGATGGATGGTGCCATTATTGTCGTTTCTGCAACAGACGGTCAGATGCCTCAAACCCGTGAACATCTTCTCCTCGCTCGTCAGGTCGGTATCAAAAAGTTGGTTGTTTTCATTAACAAAGTGGATCAAATCTCGGACCCGGAAATGCTGGAACTCGTCGACATGGAAATGCGCGAACTCCTTACTACCTACAACTTCGATGGTGAAAATACTCCCATTGTTATGGGTTCTGCTTTGGCCGCATTGGACGGTCGGGATGACGACATTGGCTCAACTAAGATCATTGAACTGGTTAAAGCTTGTGATTCTTGGCTTGACCTTCCCCCACGTAGGAAAGAACTATTCAGTTGCTGTTCATCAACTCATCGTATCAAATAGGTGATTTGGAGAAGCCTTTCCTCATGCCTGTTGAAGGTGAGATTATTATGTCAAGGAAGTTTGTGTAACTCAAATACAAGACCAGATGTCTTCTCCATCTCTGGTCGTGGAACTGTCGCAACCGGACGTGTACGCTACTGAGGCCTTCTTTCGACATGAACCCTGCTTATCTTTTGTCAGGTTGAGCGTGGTGTTGCATCCAAGGGTGCCGAAGTTGAAATCATCGGATTGGGCGCATCTTTCAAGACTACTTTAACTGGTATTGGTGAGTATTTATGTCTTGAGCATTGGCAAATATTCATAAATTCTTTTAGAGATGTTCCACAAGGAGCTTGAGCGGGTTCGTGAACTCACCGAGTGTTTTTGTTTTTGTACAAGTCTCACCATCTTCAAAGGCGGAAGCTGGTGACAACATGGGAGCCTTACTCCGCGGTGTCAAGCGCGAGCAACTTCGTCGTGGCCAAGTCATCGTCGCTCCCGGCTCTATCAAGCCTGTCAAGAAATTCCAGGCTCAAGTTTACGTGGGTCATTCTTGTTGCACTTTGCGGCTAGATCCTAACCTATGTTTCTTAAGGTCCTCACTAAAGATGAAGGTAAAACAGTTTTTCTACTTTATTTGGCTTAGCTCAAGCTCTGTTTAGGTGGTCGCTACACTCCTTTCATGTCCAACTATCGCCCTCAGCTCTTCATCCGTACCGCGGATATCACTGTGTCACTCACGTTCCCTGAAGGAACCCCTGACGCTGCCGAGAAGATGGTATGTCCAACCTTCTTCGCTTGAAAATCATATCTCATGCTCGATAGGTAATGCCCGGTGACAATGTCGAACTTGTGTGTGACCTGCATTTCGAGGTTGCTGCTGAGGTTGGAGGACGGTAAGTGACCATTGATTGCTTCAAAGATATTCGTTGGTCTCATTCCTTCGAATTCCAGCTTCACTCTTCGCGAAGGTGGTAAGACTGGTGAGTCTCCTTACTCAGATTTTTTTTCAATACCCTAACTCTTCACTTCAGTTGGAACTGGCATCATCACCAAGATCCTTGGATAAGGAAAATAGATTGAAGAAACCCAGTCTACTGGCTACGATTGCGACTAAGGCGATTTATATACACCCCAACTCTATACATATAATAAAAGTAGACTCGGGACTAATATTTCTCGGTATTAATGACAAGATATTTTGTAAATGTTTGCTTTCCTAAAAGGAGCAGAAGAAAAAAGTTGGTTCGGAGACGGAGCTCCTTTCCGAAAAAGACGCAGGGCGCCACTATCCAAAAGTCGACCAGGGTTTGTCGGAACGTCTTATCCTCTTCACACAACATGCAAGGACTTCTTCGAGCCGCATCTCGCTCACGCCCCTTCTCTTTCGCCCCTTCCAGGTTGTCTCGTGTTGGAAGTGCTCAGCGACCTCACCTCATTCGAACTCTCATTAGTATGTCTGGTCCATTCTACGTGAACACATATCTTATTTGTAACAGCCAAAAAATACACCGTTGAACACGAAATAATCGCGTATGATGACTCCACAGGTCTTGGAACCGTATACATTACAAAACATGCAGAGTCCATATTGGGGGACGTTGTGTTTGTTGAACTCTCCAATGTGGGTACAAAAATCGAGAAAGGAGGTGCGCATACATTCTGCATGTAATTACGAGTTAAGAAGCTCAGTTTTTTCTGCTGCATAGAATCCATTGGGGGCGTAGAGAGTGTCAAGGCCGCTTCAGACATTGTGAGTATACGCTTATCTTACCATACTGCATTAATATCCTCCGTTCTTCTTTAGTATGCTCCAGTCTCAGGAGTCGTTGAAGAAGTCAATGAGGCTTTGTCTGATCAACCAGGTCTCTTGAACAAGTCGACAGAAGACAAAGGTGACTTTTTGCATTCCATTTCGCAGATTTGCCTTTTTGACCGCTCTAACAGGGTGGCTTTGCAAAATTAAGCTCTCCGATCCTCAACAGGTGCGTTTTGGTGCAGTGATTGCCAAGGATTAACTAACGCCTGAAATAGATGGATGAACTGCTGACAGAAGAGGAGTACGCGGCGTCTACACACTCCTAGGTGCAAGGATGTTCGACCGGGGTTTAACATGGGGTTAGATGGAAGGCTTGATTCTGGTATTCGACTTCGAATCCATGGAAGCTTCCGATAGATAGATAGATAAAGTATATACTCTTGCAAATAGGGCTCCGTGATAAAAGAGGCTGAGGTCGGGCTGAGTGGATAATAAGAATTCTATGATGATACAGGAGGTGGAGGTGCCGAGGGTTCATATTTATACTTCTCTCCGCGAGCCTCCATGCGTTGCTTTGCCTCGTTCAAAGCCCAAGTTTGTATACTGTGCATGAAATTAGGTCAGATCACCAAGACACGACGCATAGCGGGCGTACCTTGTGTCAGGCTTGTAGTAGAGCATCACCCCAGCGAAAAGCATGGTTCCATACATTCCAATATACCAGATATTCTCCCAGTCCTCTTTTACTCGTTTTTGCCCTGGTGCCGGAGGCTATGAAGGGATTGGCCTGCTGCCAGAGTAGATAAAATATTGGACTATACCTTTTCACCAAAGAGGTAGCCGCTAGGCTCATTATATTGAGGTGCTCCATGTGAAGCAAATCTTCTTCCTCGGAGCTGCAGGGCAGCTGCGCGCAGGGCACGCAACGAAGTTGATGAAAGCATAAGGAGAGTGTTGTTGGTTTGCTTTCTGCCAGTGGGCGGAGCGTTCAGGAGAGTTTGTTTATTACAAACGCATTTGAGCAACATGAAAAAACATGTCTAACTAACGCGATCACAGTGGACCTGGCGCCGCGACTCGCGATGCAACTATAGTTATTTATGTGGCAGGGGCAGGGCCTTAGAAAGGATCATATAGTCTACATTCGCGTCTGGGCCTGTTTCATTCTCTTCTTCCCCATAACTCGGACATGCCTCATCCGTCGAAAATCTGATAATATCGACAGTCAGGAGAAATTGTTATTCGTAGCTTCAAATCAGCGTACCCTGAAGCTCGATAGAATTTCCGTGCGCTATTGTTTGCTATACAAAATATTGAGAGAATTATTCTCTGTACAGATGGAGGTATGACCTTTAAACACAGTGAGCATGACTTTATCCATCCTCCACTCGGCCCCAATCTTCTCCAAAATAGTCATTAACAGTTTGCCTAGACCAGTGCGTTGATAGGTTTGTTGAATTTGTAAATCATAACTGGAAATACATAAGGCAAGGCATACTCTTAGAAAAAGGGATAATGGTATTCACCAATAAATAAGGTTCTCTTTCTCTTCATATTCGAAACGGAACATGGAAAAAGCCATTAGTTCGTTTGCGGACTCATTGACCAATACAAAGCGTGATAAAGGATTGAATAGTTCTTCTTGTTTCGCAGGAGGATTCCATCCGAAGGATGATTGGCTATAACTATTTGGTGTAAAAAAGTGTTGTTGTATGCAAGGACACGAGCCTACAGTGCGCGCATGTTAGCCTCGAACAAGGCCCACACCGAGTCTTTATCTTCCTGGGACAGTTCCTTGGATAGAAGTACGCGTACATGAAAATTTGTCCTGTACCAGACGGTGTAAAATCCTCTAGGGGAAACAGATAGAGATTGCATTGAAACTCACTTCAGATCATCCACAACACACTGCAGCTGCTGAGATGAAGCCTCCGAAATTGTCAGACCAAAATAAATGCAATAAAACTAAGAATTTTGTTACTTGGTTGGCCTTGCGGACTTTAGCAGACGTAAACATGGTCTACGGTAAGGTGCATGTCACTTTCAAAGTTGGTCTGTTCAATAGAGTTGACGGCAATCATATCTGATTATTATGTAATGAAGAAATAATTTGGAGAATTTACCTGCAGAGTAGATTCCTGACCACACTTACCATGAAGCTCGACGCTACAGATCTTCGATATGTCACGTCTGAAGAATTCCGTGTCTTGACTGCGGTACTACTGGATGTTCAGTGCTTTCAATTGGCGCTGATGTGCTTCTTTAGGTCGAGATGGGCTCCAAAAATCATGAGGTCGTCCCAACATCCCTCGTTGCACAGATATCTGGGCTACGAAATGGAGGCGTTAACAAATTAATTGGATCTTTGGCCAAGCGTAATCTGGTTTCTCGTGTACAAAATTCAAAATGTTTGCTTTGCAACACTGTGATCTCTCCATCCATGCATTAACAACTACCAAAATTAGACGACGGATACAGGTTGACATACGGCGGTTATGATTATCTCGCTATGCGCGCTATGTCCAAGCGGGACAGTATGCACTCTGTTGGGAACCAGATCGGTGTCGGGAAGGAATCAGGTTAGTTCTACTCTTCAAGCCAAATCTATCTCATGACTTGCCTCAAGACATCTACATCGTCGCCGACTCAGAAGGGAAAGAGATGGTTCTCAAGCTACATCGGTAGGCACTTCATCAAATGACCGCCTCTATCGGTGTATAAAGCCTTGACTTGCAGGTTGGGCCGAATATCATTTCGTTCCATCAAAGAAAAACGAGATTATCTGGGAAAGCGTAAATCTGCATCGTGGATGTACATGTCACGTCTAGCTGCCCAAAAAGAGTTCGCTTTTATGAAGGTATGTCCGTCGAGAAGCAGTTTCTGTCTCGTTGAGATCAAACGCCCGCAGGTCCTTCACGAGCACGGATTCCCAGTTCCAACTCCTATCGACCAAGCACGGCACACAATCCTCATGGAATTCATTGACGCCTATCCATTGTAGGTTTTATTTCAGCTTCTGCACGTCATGTGTCCCTCCTGACCTCTATTAGACGTCAAATAGCAGAAGTTCCTTCTCCCGGTAAACTTTATTCAAACCTCATGGACTTGATCGTTCGGTTCGCCAGAGCAGGGCTGATTCATGGTGACTTTAACGAATTCAACATTCTCATACGCCGGGAAACTGGGGAGCCTATCGTTATCGATTTCCCTCAAATGGTTAGCACGTCCCACGAGAATGCAGAGTGGTAAGTTCTTGTTCAGAGGTGTGTGGCGCCATGATTTATGTTCGCTTACGCTTAATATAGGTACTTTAACCGCGATGTTGAGTGCATACGGACCTTTTTCAGACGGAGATTCCAATATGAGAGCGCTTTATACCCGAGATTCAGAAAAACGATGTCGGAGAACTCTGAAGATGGGGAGAATTTCCGGTTGGATATCGTTGTAGCAGCTAGCGGGTTTGGTAATAAGGATCAAAAAGTCCTCGAAGAGGTGAGGCGTTTTGGCTTTTTACGTTCTCCTTTTTCTGATTTT
Source organism: Tricholoma furcatifolium (assembly GCA_018854895.1). Classification (NCBI taxonomy): domain Eukaryota; kingdom Fungi; phylum Basidiomycota; class Agaricomycetes; order Agaricales; family Tricholomataceae; genus Tricholoma; species Tricholoma furcatifolium. The sequence continues at coordinate 16,689 of JABAJV010008617.1, forward strand.
CGTCTCAGTACATGGAAGCAGTTCTTAGAGAGGAAGGGGTAGAGAGAGATGAAACTGGGGAGAGCGATGACGAGGACGGGGAGGAGGAGGAGGAGGAAGAAGAAGAAGAAGAAGAAGAAGAAGAGGAGGAGGAGGAGGAGGAGGAGGAAGAGGAGGAGGTATCAAAAGTAGAGAGCACGGCGGATGAGGCGTTCATCAATCCTGCAGCCGCTGAGGACACAGGACCTGTCGAGGGAAAACACGATGCAGAGGATCCAGAACTGCTGCTGTCGACCCGTAACCTTTCTAGATCACCTCCACAATCGAGACCAACGTCTCCGCAAACCCTCGCCAAACTGACGTCGAAATTAGATCTCAACGTCAAAGACATTATTTCTGCGGACCTGAGCAAGTCACGGGCAGCACAACAGCGAAAACATCACTCGAAACGGGGTGCACGACGCGTTGGTCGACCTCAAGGGAGCAAGGCGAAACAGGACACACGCGTCAAATTAGATCGCAGTGGGATGTGGGATTAAAATGTACATTTTATCTAGATGTGGGTCTTTGTTGTACTAATATTACGAGAGTGACGCGCTGGTTGCAGAGAAACACGATTAATTACTAGACTTCTGCTGCCGACGCCGAGTATGGTGATAGCTCGGAGCATACGTCAGGCTGATGATAGGCAAGCTGGAGAGAATCACTGAGACTCTTGTTCTAAATGATGGGAGTCAGGTGGGTAAAGAACGGGTGGGGAAAAGAGCCGATATACATACTGCTCTTTCCAGTTCGAGCATTTTGAGCCTGGCAATGGAAGCATCATGTTGAAGACTAGACACGATGCTCTGGGCCGACGTGGGTAAGAAATAAAGGAAGGCGCGAAAAAAGTAGTACCTTTGCTGTTTTGGAATTTAATCCGTGGTACGGTTTGAGTTCTTCCATCGGAACCGGCCAAAAACCAATTCTGGAGGTGACAGCGAAAAGTCAACGGTTAATGATAAGAGGTGTTGTGGGAAATGGACAAACTCTAAGAGCTGGGCATGTAGCCTGTCGATATGAGCTTCCAGACTGGCAATATAAATGGTTCGACGCTGTGGCGCGCCTATGGTTGAGCTGGCAGATGAAGAGTCAGAGCCGAATAGGGGAGATGATGTTGAAAGGGAATGAATACATCTCATAAGGAGTGAAGAGAGACTTTTCAAGAGCATGATTCCAGATTTTTCGACGTTTGACCTCTTCCTTTTTGGCATAGAGGCGAGCATAAGGATGACGAATGGGGAGCCTGGGGGACGAACGATGACGAGGAGGCCTTTCAGACTGAGAATGGGGCTCATGTATAACTGAGTATGGAGGAGGCTGAGTATAGAGAGGATCTGGGACATAGGCAGGAGAAGAATTGTAAGCGAGTGGGGGAACAGACTCTGTGCTAGCAGAACTATGAGAATCGGATGCGCTGGGAGACGAGGGATAGTGGAGCTCAAAGTCAGAGTAAGGCGAGGCCATTTTTTTCGCAGAAGAGTGGAGAACGGGGAGTGGGTTATATATCACCGGAAGATCTGCTGAGAAGGCGGGGAAGATCTGCGGGTTGACATAGTAGATCTGAGGCAAATGTAATGGGTTAGCTTCCCGCGCAGATACAGCTATAAAGGTTGTCAAGATTGAAGATGGAGGCAAGCATATTATTGTTGTGGCGACGAAAAGGGTGAAATTGTCCCTGATTTGGCCATCCTTCCATTGCGTTCAAACCGTGGGACTCTCTCCTACAGATCCCTCACATTCCTCCATCTCTCCTCGTCCTACAGCGTACAGTTAACCACAATCACAAGTTCAAGGCAGATTAGCATGACTGCACTACCAAGCACCGCTAGTCCTGATTTTTAGCGCCGATCTGAAAATTTAATTTCGAGATCCATCACATCATCTGCCAAATCTCATGTTCTATGTCGTTGTACATGTAATAATCGCGGCCACTCCGCTTATATTCTTGCTCTCGTGTTCATTTTCCACAATGGCCTTTGCATCCCACTCCTACAGTCCTTCAGACAACTCCTGCGACCCTGCTGTAAGTCTTGCCCATCCATGTTTGTCCATCCTTGACATTTTCTCGACTAGTATGTAGACACTTTCTACTCGTATTCACATTCTCCCAGCTATCACCCTTGTGGCGACCAAATTCCTTGGTCTGATGTCCATCCCAGTCCTTCAAACAGTACTCAGTCCTATACTTCATTGCCTCTCCATGCTCCTGCTCCGCTGCCTGGCCAGTCTACGCCTCTCTTGTTCTCCTGTGGCGAAGTCGCTTCCGATGTAAAACAAATCCAGCTGCCCTTTAACTACCTCCAATTCCCTCCACCGCCCCTCTCAGACTCAGTTTCCGGGCTACCCAACCCATTTCTTCACCAACAGGACTGCGCCACTACTAGGCCCACCCAGCCCACATTTCCCACGCCCAGTGCAATGCTTGTTGAACTCGCAAATAGCGCTGGTCTTCCTCCCTCCCTCGTCGCTCATCCATCCGACCCTAAAGATGACCATTCCCGCAAGCCACGTCGCCGTCCCTCCGTCGACCCCGCGCTTCCCGACCAGTCCATCCCACTCCACGACCCCGCATTCCCCCTCGAACCTCCCCACACTGCCATCCACATCCCAAACGACACCATCTCGTCCCACGAAAAGAAGCGCCACTATCTTGAATGTCTTGAATACTACGTCACATACCTCCAACAGCAAATCGATCTCATTGGCCATGTCCCTGTTAAATTGCAGCGCCCTGCGGCCTCCACTCGAGGCATGAGTAGCCAATCCATCAGGGTAGGTTTTTCACTGTTGCATGCGTCTCAATTTTCGCTCAATGTTCCCTTAGACCCTTCTTGTCCACATGGAACACCTTACCAAGCGACTCAATATCCAGATGTCGGCTGAAGAGCAACACGTGAGCCCTGCTCTTTTTCTCTCCGTAATTAATCTAACGTCCCTTGAGTTTGTCCATCTTCGCCAGATTGCGGAACAGGTTCAAGAATCTCAGCGTCAACCCGCTGCTTCCTATGAAAATCAAATCTGAATCAACGCCCAAGTCTGTTGTTCGTTATAGAACGACACACACACACACACAGAAAAAAAAAAGTCCACAGAATAATCCTTGTAATACAATGAATCAAGATAAATGTATTCCGTTAGATTGTGATAGGTTGCGGAGGTGATGCATGGTGAAATGAGAGTTCGTGAGATAAATTAAGGGACGCCACCTTCAATCAAAAACCGCAAAAGCAGAAGTAGGTCTACTAAAACCACAGAGCAAAGATTTAATACAACACATGAGGCGAAATGGGTACGTTCAAAATATACTATATCAGCGATGGGACGTCAGCGGGCTGTCGCGAAAAAAAAGGCGGAACGAACCATAGGATAACTTCCTCTTCCATCCTCCAAAGATCTCAACGTCTACGGCTCCGCCGTTCAGACGAGTTCATCTGACCCCTAGAGCCCGCCGGCACAGAATTGCCCTCTAGAGCCGCCGCAATCACCTCAGCAGGCAAATCAATGTGAACACCGTCTGCATACGTGAAGGCATCGAGTGGTGAATAAGCCGGCGGATCACGTCTACTCAGTCGTGCGACAGGGCCAAGCCGATCGTCTGACGGGGCAACGTTGGCGCCACTGCCAGAGTCGTCTGACCGGCGCGGAGGCCCCCGTGTTGTCCGTGAGAGCGATTGTAGGTGAATATCACGTTGATTGGGAGTGGGTGGGTTGAGTAGCGGGCTCATGGGAGACTCGGGAGGTGGGTGTATCGTGACCGTCAACTCGGCCCCGCCTAACACCGTATGAGTGAGTGAGCGTTGACGCCGATGCGTCGTGAACGGGTTAATCGCACCTGAAGATGCACGAGCAGGGGAGAGGGACCTGGATGAATGGGCTGGTGATGATGGGCGAGGAGTAGTGTTTGCCGACGCAAAATCATCCACATCGTCATCCGCAGCTGGTGGATTTATGCTCAGTCTTTGGTAACCCTCGGGCGGCCCTGTACCGAAGAAACGCGCTACCCGCGAAGGTCCAGCACCCGAGGGAGCACCACTATCGTCGTCCTCGTCCTCGTCGTCGTCTTCTTCTTCGTCGATCGGAGTAATTGGTGGAGGAGGTGTCAGGGGAGACGGAGCACTCAGATACGTTGACCGTAGGGGAGAAGCGCCTGTGAGTTTAGGGCGCCGAGGACGATGGTTGCGGCGAGAAGGTGACGAGGCAGTTTGTGGTGTTCCATCGGCATTTGTTCGAACACGTCCACCACCAACATCCAGTAAAATACTACCTCGCTCGCTTCCGTACGCAGGAGGGGGCGCAAGAGTACCTACGCTCGGAGCAAGACCCCACTTCTTCACGTTTGCCTCTATAAACACAAAACCAGCTTGGCCGAGGTTAACGTGAACGCTGCACGGGCCATCAGCACCGATTGTGGGGAAAAGATTCCACCTGCTGAGGCCAAGGAATGCGTCTTCCATCTTACGCCCGTTGCGTGTGAAGAAAACCGTCCCAGTCCGAGGTCGATAACCCACACCCAAAACATCACCCTCCTTGAGCACAGGACCACAAGGAGTTGCAGTGAATGGATAGTTGTGGGACTTGTCACCATTGGAGTGGTACGCTGCAGAGTACCTATTTAGACCAGGTAGGCGGAAAGCGGGATATGGTTTGGTGGCAAGTCCCACGGATACAGTTGTGGTTTCGGGGAGATCAAACATTTTGACCTCCCAGTAGTAGACTTCGTTCAGTTTAGGGAGGGGTAAATTCGACTGAACACATGATGAAGACGCCGGGTCAGGAAGAAATGTGATCTCTGTTCGGGCGTGAACGAGGAGAGAATTGACAATTTCGTAATCTGGTTCAAATGACCAGGCTGAAACGCCCTTTTCCTGAATAGAAAGGAACTGTGATAGTGTGATGTCTGTTGGCAGAGAGTTAGGGGGGTATTGAATTTGATGATCTGTAGGGGATGTGAGAGGTAAGAAAGAGAGACATTGTAACGACGAACCTTTGGCACGAAGGTATTCCCGCCTGATTGGTTCGGATACACCTTCAAGCCAGCGAGACTCGACACCTTCAAAGCCGCCCTCGCCTTCAATGAGCTCCTCCCTGCTCAAGTCTACAGGACCGTAGTGCTCATTTAGAGAAATCCCTCTTCTGCGACGGATGAGAAGAACACAGATTAGGAAGACCAAAAGAAGGAAAAGAAAAGTCGAGAGGACGATGAGGAGAGGCAAAAGAACGAGCAGGGCGTCTGGCTGCTGTGAGCCAGGCTGGCCGTCGGGGAGATCTGGGGGGAAGGGGGACATGGTGGTGGTAATAACAAAGTATCAGTCAACTCGGCGCAAAGCAGTGAACGCAACAGTTCGGCAATTCCCGAAGCAGTCAAATAATTAAGTCCAAGTCATCTCTTCATCGATGGCGACCCTTTCTCCCAGCAGCTCCCCAAAGGTTGTTCGTCGCAGAGCATCTGCTCGCCGTCGTGCTGTATCCCATCTACCTCCATATCCATCCCAAGAGTCACACGATGCCGCCCTCAATGCAATTCGCATCTTTCTCAAGGGCCACACCTCTTACGACGCCTTTCCTGTCAGCTTCAGGCTCATCGTACTTGATACAAAGCTCAACGTAAAGAAAGCGCTCCAATGTCTTCTTTTAAATGGTCCGTGCATTCCCTTCACACAAGATCTGTCTAACCGTACATCAACAGGTGTCGTATCTGCGCCTCTCTGGAACAGTGAAAAGTCCAAGTTCGCTGGAATGCTCACTGTCCTGGATATCATACATCTTATCCAATACTATTACCATACAGCCTCATATGACTATGCTGCAACAGACGTTGAAACATTTCGCCTGGAATCCCTACGAGGTACATCTTCTCCACCGGCTCGTCGCTTCCCTTTGTATAACCCTATCACTTGCAGATATCGAGAAGGAACTTGGAGTTGCCACACCCCCACTTCTGCGAGAACATCCATCTAGTAGCCTCTATGATGCTTCCAAACTCTTGATTCAGACCCCTGCACGCCGTCTTCCTTTGCTTGACAGTGATACGGAGACTGGTCATGAAGTTATTGTCTCGGTGCTCACACAGTATCGACTTCTCAAATTCATATCAATTAATGTTAGTCCTTTGTGCTTCGGTCTCAGAATCGATGCTGATATGCCTCTTTTTCACAGTGTCATAAAGAGGTGCAACAGCTACATCTATCATTGCGAAAGCTCAAGATTGGAACATTCGTCCACCCTTCCTCTTCTGAAAGTGTTTCGGAAGGGCACAACCCTTATCATCCGATTGCCACTGCCAGCCTAGATACTCCAGTCTTTGACGTCGTTCATATGTTCTCTGAACGCGCTATCTCTGCCGTACCCATTATCGACAACGATGGCGTAGTTGTCAATCTTTACGAGACCGTTGATGTCATTGTAAGTCTGACTTGGCAATACACTTGCTGTCCTTGTGGTATTGATAAGATTATAGACTCTCATTCGCTCGGGCGCTTATCAGTCTCTCGATCTTACCATTTCAGAGGCATTAACGCAACGTTCACCAGATTTCCCAGGTGTTGTTGTTTGTTCAATATCAGATTCATTGGGAACTCTCCTTCAATTAATTAAGAAGCGGCGTGTACACCGTCTTGTAGTTGTTGAGGGCGAGGTACGTTTCTAAGCATAACACTCTTCCCAGAAACTAAATTGCTTTCAGGAGGAGGAGAGGAAGGGTGGTAAAAAAGGGCGGCTACTGGGGATTATTACGTTGAGTGACGTACTTCGCTATGTCATTGGGGAATCGGGTATTGGCGAAGGCGTTGAGCAAGAAGAGCGCAAAACAGAAGATGTTGGATCTTCATAGGTCTGAAGCGCTTGGCGAAAGAAGCAGAAGATGTTGGCTTTACGTTGTCCTGACGCTCTTTTGATGATTTAGATTGTTATATATCTCATGGGATATCTGCATTTTGTACCACTAGAACTTGTTGCGTTTGTTGGAATTTGTGCACTTAGTAGGATACGTATACTTCTCTGTATTATTTATATCAAACGTTTTTGCTTTCACACCATGTGGTCACTCACTTCACAGCGAACAGTACTCCTCACAAAAACCATACACGCTCCGCCGGAGACCGTGCTGGCACTTGTTCAGGACCCCAATGTGCTTTTCGCAGCTAGTCCTCTCATAACCAACGTCACTCCAGATTCATCAGACTCTTCCAACACATATTACACGATTACAGACAACCTATCGTTCGGTGGCCTCTTTAACTTTCAGATCAAATACAAATGTCGTCTCGTTAAGGTCGTGGATGGTATAAATTCTGAAGTGGCGGCTGGTTTTGGTACTAGACTGAAAGGGCAGTCTAGAGTCAAGGCTGGTGAGGATGGATCCACCGAACTCAGCGAAGAAACTGTTATAGAGGTTTGTCTACTTCCCTTCTTTCTAATACACGCTCATTCAAATTCCAGACGACATTCTTTATGATGCCCTACGTGCTCAAGTCGTTTACAGCAGCACACACATCCGCTCTCGAGGTATTGGCCGCAAGAGCGGAAAAGCGTACGAGTCGGTCATTCATATCTCCCAAATTTTGCTATCCAAGCTTATACGAGCGTCAGGTCCATAAACCTTCTCGGCCTAGAGTCTCAAAGTTGTTTTCTACCTATCATGTCGATCGCAACGATGATGGCCCTAGTATTTACTTGCTACATTTCTCCCACATACCCTGCAGTCTTGTCTGTGATAATTGCTGGAATACTCTCGACTTTATACTTCTCCAAGACGTCAAATGATCCATACGGCCTTTTTCACCTTTCCTTCAACCAAGTTGGACCAGATACGCACTCGCCTCCGAAGACTGAATGGCTCAACATGGGTTATTGGAAAGTGAGAAAGTTAGGCTATTTAGTTGTCACAGAACTCAGCGAACTTTGAAGGGCACGGATATCTTTCCCGAAGCTTGTCAAGGTGAAGAAATGCAATTGCAAGGCTCTATCAATGCTAACTAGGGCCTAAGCTCTCTGCATCAAGTTGATACAAGCGGCTCGGTGTCAGAGTGGTGATCATATCCTCGGTAAGGATTACCTATCGTTCATTCTACGCGTTTGACCAAGATGCGCAGATGTCGGCCATGGGACTGGAGAATCGCTCATACTACTTGTCTCACAATCGATGAGTTCACATCCATCGACAATTACAGGTATTACAAGTCTACCTGCGCACCATCATCGCTCGCGAGAAAGAATTGACCGAGTCTTGGCGCCTCTATCAAGACCTCCAGCTGTGGACCTTTTTTTAGGTGACGCTGTATGTCGTCCTGGGCAAGATTGCCATCCTCTCCACCCAGTGTCGCCACAATCGTTTGATAGAATCCTTGCACTTGATTGTGCGTATCATTTCAAGACAAGACTTGATTTTTTGCAGCAAGCCTATCTGAAGCTCGCACCTGAGGGTCGAATTGCTCTGGCTGACATCTGCTTTGCTACGACAGCTGCTCGACGGAGTTGGGCAGGGTGGTTACTTGTTTCGCTTTTTGGTCTAATGCCTCGACAGAATATTGTATCAGTGGAAGAGTATGTTGCGCAGATGAGGAAAATAGGATATGAAGAAGTGGAGCTGGAAGATATTACGGAACATGTATTTCCTGGATTTGTGCAGTTTTTGAAGGGACGAGGTGCTGGATGGAGGGCGTTTGGGAGCATCATGGATTGGTATTATAAAGCTGGAGCACGCTTTGTTATAGTCAGTGGCAGCCATCAAAAGTGATCGAAGTCTTTTACTCTATGACGGCCATCCAAGCAGTCTTCGTTCGTGGCTACGAAGAACGCACTGACCCCAAACCACACACCGTCTACCGCATAGAAATACAGGCCCATGTAAGATCATGGCAGATGTGGCGTCGCTATTCCGAATTCGACGACCTTCATACTGAACTCTCCAAAGCTGTCGGCTCCCCACCACCAGCTACCCTTCCTCCCAAACACAAATTCTCGTTCATTCGATCCCGCACAGATACCAAACTTCTTGAGGAGAGGCGTCTGGGGCTAGAACTCTACCTTCGTGCCATCCTCGGTGCCAAGGAAGACCAATGGCGAGAAAGCTTCGCTTTCAAAGACTTCCTTGGTGTCCCTGTCGGTAGACAAGGCGTAGGACCACCCACTCAATTTTCGTCATCCACCTGGCTTGATGAGCACATCGAGCTGCAGACACGCATACGAGCCGTTCGCGCAGATATCAATAAGCGTGACGCTTTATCAGATCTTGGCGATGTTAGTGCTTCTCACAAGGCAAACGTCGCGGCCAAAGCTAAGCTCGCCGGCCTATCGACCCGGTTATCGACATTGGAAAAGGGTTTGGAGGAACTTGGCATGTCTGGAATTAGCGAGGGAGAGCTGCAACGGCGGATGGATATGGTCGCACGACTGCGGGATGACCACGAGAAACTTACTCGGATGGTGACAGTTGCGCGACAGACCTCCAGACCGTCTTCTGGTGCATCGAACACACCTGCTTCCGAGTCTGACAGGGAGGCGCTGCTAGGCTTGAATACTTTCAAACCGGTCACCAGAGTATTCGGTGTGCAGCCCAAAGAAACGGAGCAAACACGGCCCCTTGACGATCACGGGCTTTTTTCTCTGCAGCAAGCACAGATGCAGCAACAGGACGAGCAATTATCTCAGTTGTCGACCATCCTTCAACGACAGAAACAATTGGGCATCGCAATTGGTAACGAAATCGGATCTCAAATCGAACTTCTGGATGATTTGTCCAATGAGGTGGATCGAGTTGGAGGGAAGCTTACAGCAACAAATCGGCAGATGAACAGGCTTGGGAAGTAGGTGGTGAGGTTTGCAAAAATCTATGATACCTTGGCTTACATGGGGAGAGTGAGGTGTACTACTATGATGATGTACTACTGTAACATTAGAGGTCATAATTGGCGGACTGTAACTCTAGAATGGATATAGACAAGCTCATGTGTGCTTCAGAAGTTTTCCAATGCCCTAGTTATCGTTGATCAGAAACGAAATAAATTGCATTGTAAATGAAACTGACCTCGAAGCATGCGATCATGATACCACATGCAGGAGCAATTTTTGCAATGCGCGGCATTATACCCGCGAAGAGAGCAGAAGAACCCTCTGTTCTGATGATGCGAAAAAGAAAAGGTATACTGGAAGAGATGTGACCCGAAGAAGGTGCCATGACTAAGGCTTGTCGTCGTGTCTTGAGAACATCAAATGGCGATGTTATCAAGGCTGCTGAAGTTCCGCTAACAGCACCGCATACAAAAGCAACCCATGCGCCATCGTGCCCTCGTTGGGTAAATTCCCTTTTCCACGCCTCATAGCTCGCCCAATATATGCCAGAGAACGGAACGTCGCGCCACAGGGTAGGGCCAAGTCCTCGCCATAAGCTGAGAACACCTCGTTGCTGCACAAGGCCACGAACCGAGGTGAGGACTGAACGGAGTGTATGTGGGTTCTGGGGTGAGAGAGGTGTGGATTGTAAATTGGTCCGTATCAGTTCTAGAGGAGAAGCCACAGAAGTTATAACAGAGCGTGCTAATATCCCAGCAAATAGAGGAACAGTTGGTTGGTGAGAAAGAATGGGTGGAAGGGCGACGTTGAGAAGGTGGTCGTACGTGAGGATGTATGCGGTCGACGAAGGAACTCCAATGACCCTGTAAGATGCGAGCATAAGTTCCATTACTTGAGAGATAGGTTTTTATGGACATACAAAGAAGTACCGGCTCCTTTCCATAATCCACGAATACCTTCAGCGCGCCATACATGTCGCACAGCGTCCATAAAGCCGTTGACACGCTCCGTCCTAAACATGCCATGGTCCCAGACGCAGACCATCTCTGTGGCCATTGGACGAGCAAAGGATGACATGTTCCGTACACAAGCAGCACCCTTTACCGGTTGGCAACATCCATTGAACGGAAGGCGAGAGGATGGCACCTTTTGCTCAATTGGCTGTGTCTGCAAGCGGGTCTTGACGACATCGAACGGTGTCACTAATTTTTAAAAATGAAAAGAGGTATAATTGGATAAAAGCTGGTACACACTGGTGAGTGCAGTGACCGTCGAGCCTGTAGCGGCAGCGACGGCCTTTGCATGAAAATCATCCATGTAGGAGGAAGAAAGGTAGCAAGGCGCTGAGTCAGACACATTATCTGATAAGAGACGTCCGAATCTCCGGCCGGCTTGATCACGTGGAGGATATTGTTGACAAAAATGCCTTGATTGGTTGCTACTCTGCCCACAACGATCCCCGATATAATCATTATTTGGAATTTTACTGACCACTCTGCTTGTTGTTAATCACTTTTCTTTTCTGCCATGGCCTCTTCCCTTCCTCCTACTGCTCTCCAAGCCTCAAGAGCTGCTCTCTCTGCTGCCCTAGCTGATCAAGCCCCATCTGTCAATTCCGACCCAGACCTCGAGCCTGGCGAGATTCAGGAAATCGAAGTCGACATGGCTTCCCAGGCCGAAACTATTCGTACTGTTTTCAGTGATCCCACCAACTTCAATGTCAAGGTCAGTTTTCTTCGCGCGTCTGTCGTTATAATTTCTTTACATTGGTCCGTGCAGCATCCCCTTTACTCTCCTTGGACCCTCTGGTTCGACTCTCCCGCAACAAAAGGTCGAAATCTTCCTCAAACACCCGTCTCAGCGATGCCCCAAACGCCAGTTCCCCAGACACCTAGCGCTGCTGCTCAAAATTGGATGGAAGATATCAAACGTGTTATCAGCTTTGATAGCGTTGAGGAGTTCTGGGGGTCAGTGTCGTACCTAACTCCATTTCTGCATGGTGGCTAAATTCCTCCTCGTAGGCTCTACAACAATATCATACCACCATCACAGCTGCCACAAAAGGCGAACTACTACCTCTTCAAGGTATGGCTAGTCTGGACTTGGTCACGACATACTCACACCGAGTTACAGGAGGGAATTATTCCTGCTTGGGAAGATGACGCCAACAAGAATGGAGGAAAATGGAGCATCCAATTGCCTCGAGACAAAAATAGAGGCAACGTGGACAGAATGTGGCTCTACACCGTGCGAATAAACGAAGATTAATGTTATTTTGTACTAATACGTATGCAGATGTTGGCCGCGATTGGCGAAACATTCGATCCGTCTCCAGTGTTATCTGAATCCAATGGAAATGCACCCACGTCACTGATCACGGGTGTCATTGTGTCTACACGCCCACAGTTCTACCGACTTTCGATCTGGACGCGGCTTGCACCAGGGACAAACGAAGATGATGGGCTGCGAGAACGTATTGAAGGAGTTGGGAAACATTTCAAAACAAGTGTACTTGGGTATCAGGAAGGCCAGAAGCTTGGAGGTGCGCTTGCGACCGAGGTGGAATTTTTGTCGCATAAAGACTCTGAAAGAAAGGGAAAGTCCGCGAAGAAAATCATTGTGTAGAGTAGGTAGCACTGCCACTGCCTATAAATATAATCAGTTGTGACCCCGCAGCTTGACAACTACATCCACCATGCCTAGCTTCCTCTCATCTCTCGCAGACAAGGCCCAGTCTGCAATCAGCGCCTCTCCCTTGGCACATCGTCCAGGTAGCCCAGACAAGTTCGATACCCTTGGCGCAATTCAGAACCAGCTTCGTGCCTTTGGGCAACAATATTCGTACCTCTTTCACCTCCTCATCTCTTTGTGCATTAAGCAAATTTCTTAGATCTACAACTCCTATTCAGAAGATTATCACTATCGAAAAGAGTGTTGCCATTGACTTTGACAGCATCGCCCGCGATGCCAAGTCTCAGAGCAAGGAGCTTTACATGTGGGGTCAGACTGAGCCCGAAGATCTCAAGGACGGTCGGTTGTCTCATCGCTCTTCCTTCAGTTAATCCTCAAATCAGTCCAGTAACCGACAGGCTTGCATACCTAACCTTCGTTCAAGGATCTCTTGCTGGTTCTTTGGCTCAGAAGCTCGATGCTGCTCGTGCGCCCCTTAAGGCACTCCGCGATGCAGAGACGGCTATCACACCCCGGCGCAACCTACGTGCTGGTTTGCATGTACAGATATCTCGACTAGAGCATGATCAACCGAAGAGCTATGACAAGAGGATCGCTGAAATCAAGGATCAAATCAAGAAGGCCGAACTCGAGGATGAACCACAAGAGAAAGAGATCCAACTTCTCAAGCGCAAGGCCACCCGTGAAAGTGAGCAACTCAAGTGGGAAGCTATCAGAGAAGTATGTCTCTCTCAACCGATGTTTCGTGTATGTATCTGATCGCAACTTGCTCAACAGTACGGTGAAAAGCTTGTTCTTTTATCACAAGCGGCGACGCCTATCATTGGAGCCCTGCCTACACTCCCTCCTTCTCCCACTCAGCCTTACACAGGGGCCCAAGCGACGGGAGCAGCGCGTGCTTCACTGCAGCGCGCTCTTGACAATTACAAAACAGGGCATATCAATCTCCCCCCTCAGCCATCTAGCGCCGATCTTCATCGGTCAGATACCCGTAGTTTTGGCGAAAGTCATGCCAGCGAATTGTCAAGCATTGATTCCGACACTACAAACATTTCGTCAAGTCCAGGAGCTGGGCTTACTACACCTCCGAGTGATTACAAGACGCACACGGTCCCTACCCCGTTCAAGCCCTCGGACAGTCATGCCACAGTCACTTCACCTCCCATCAATCCCGCAGTTCTAAACCAGACCCCTGCTCCCATCCCAGCCGCAAGCGCCACTTCACCTATACCGATCCCCGCAGCTACAGCTCTCGATACATCCAATGCGGTGGCCCCCATTACACCAACAGTTGCAGAGACAGGCGTACCCGTTTCTGCTGGTAGCGGTGGGCCAGGACCAGCCAGTGGTTCACTTCTTGACATTCGAGGTGCAGCCTCGAACGCAGGGCCTCGCGATGAGACATCGCCTGTCTACGGTCAGCTTCCTGGCTACCCATCTGCTGCCGAGGAGAAGAAGAGACTTGAGGTTGGATCTTCGCAGGCGACTGTTGCAGACGCGCCAGTCCAAGCAGTCTCCTCTAACACCAAATTTGAAAGTGCCGAAGAAGAAAAGAAGCGTTTGGAACGGGAGGAACGGGAGCGGCTTTTGCATGGTGAATCAAGTACCCAGAATGCTGCCAAGAAAGATGATGATGATCTACCACCCATTTATCAGGAGCTGTAATACCCTTTTTTTTTGAGAATGGGCATGCAACATGCAATGGACCCAATTCTGTTCTTGCATCCTATGTATGCTATCCCCCCCATGTATAGTGTTCTTCCATATACAGTGTTGTACAGAATTAGGAATAACGTAGTTATAATGTACAGATTTGTAACTAAAGCGACGAGCCTCTATCAGCCGTCCAACACACCCAACTTCAAACAGTGAAGGCTACGACCGTAGGTCTGGCGGCATGTAATGCGTTCGATGTGATGCAATGCCATGTTCTGACTGTGGCGCATCGCTGATCAGATTTATTGTACTGTGGAATAAAGTTGACACGCACCTCAAAGTACGCATGGTGCTTCATCACCGTGTAATCAATCCCAGGCTCCCAAGATGCGACTGCACGGCGACCCCTATGCTCGCCCTTTCTTCCCTTCACTTTCTCAGGCTGCTTCGGTAAAATGATTTCATCCACGAGTCGCGGCTTCTCTAAGTCGCCCCCTGTGGACTCCTCGGACTCTGGCGTTGCTTTCAACCAACCCCAATCTCTCATCTTTTTTCTCGGCCAGCGACCGAGCGACAGCCATAGGACCAAGACCAGAAATGCCAGCCCTAACACCATTCCTATGCCAATATATCGATGGGGTCCTGGTGTCCCGAAGTTTTGGGGACTGCTGTCTCCGTTCGTATTGTTGTCTTTTGCTAGTGGATCTGAACCAACGATCGTCATTGTGAAGGGGTGAGGCTACAGTTTCACAGAGTCCTGGATATTGAGGGGTGGTGTAATAGGTGGGATCAAACCAAGCAGTTACTCTGCTTCCTAGCTGTGTATATATACAGGTAACGAATTATGCTTCGGTCTAAACTAATTCGGTTAGGTTACAGGCAACTGACGAAAATGTATCATCTTGCCGGGCTTCTTTTCGGATGCTCCATCAATTGAAAATTACTCCAGTTCTCATCTTTTGACAGCATCGCATACATCAAACAATCTAGAAATCTAAGTTGCTTGCTTCCTATTGTCCAACTAGTGTCTAAAATAACTCAAGGATCCAACCGCTTGGGGTCGCGAGGGAATAGTGAAGCACGTCGAATGTTGTTGAGCTTCAAGAAGAGCATGACCACGCGCTCCAGTCCAATTCCGCCGCCACCGTGAGGTGCACATCCCATACGGAATGCATCGACGTAGCTCTTCATGCTTTCGGGGTCGACACCCTTGCTGCTCATTTTCTCACAAAGGAGCTTAGGGTCGTGAATACGCTGCGCTCCTGAAAGGATCTCTTCACCTCGCATAAAGAAATCGTATGAGTTGGAGACAGTCTGACAAAAAAAAATCAACGACCAAGGCGACATGATGCAGATAAATTGTCAAACGTACGGGATCTTCGGGGTCAGGCATTGTGTAGAATGGGCGAATGTCCATTGGGAACTTGTCGATGATGAAGTAGTCAGTGTCGTATTTGGCTTTGACAAGGCGTCCAAGTCTTCTCTCATTCTCAGTACTGACGATACAATCAGGACCAACTTGACAATCAAGCAAAAATTTAGGGTTCAACGTACTTCATGTCTTCGGTGATCCCAATTTCAACTCCATCATCAATGAGCATCTGAACAGCCTCCCTATGAGTCAAGCGCAATGTTCCTTCAGGACCCTCTCTCCACTTGAACTCGTCGGCGGGGAATTGCTTTTGAACTGTCTGGATCTCGTGTTGATACTTGTTCCTCAAACCACGGAAAATGCTCAAAAATAGGCCATCAAGCATTTCAACCACCTCGTGATAATGTTCCTCAATAGTCATCTCCAGATCGAGGCCGATAAACTCGGTTAGATGCCGATAGGTATTTGAGTCTTCAGCGCGGAAAACAGGCCCAATTTCGTAGACACGTTCGAAATCAGCAGCGATCGCCATCTGCTTGGCAAGCTGGGGAGACTGGGCAAGATATGCGGTGCCTTGAGATACAGTTAGAGTGTTGGAAACCAATGATACCAGAACCAACTGACCTTTAAAGTAGCTGACTTTGAAGACCGATGCCCCAGACTCTGTAGCAGCTCCTTGCAGTTTTGGGCTGTGAATTTCTATGAAACCATTTCCGCTGAGATATTCGCGGAACAAGTCGCCAATAGCAGCCTGTAGTCTGAATACCGCTTGATTTGTTTGTGTCTGCAGAAACGGGTCAGCTAAGAGGTTAATAAATTGGTGACGAGCATACACGAAGATCGATGACTCTGTTATTGAGTCGAGTATCAATCAGAACGCGATTGAACTGGGCGTCAGAGGATTCCATCTCGGCTTCCGGACGAGAAGCGTCTTCGAGGGAAAATGGAAGGCGTCCTTCAATACCAGAGATGAGGTGGAGCTTATGAACTGTCAATCGTTAATCAACCAGATTGTGTGCGCAATTTTACCTGAGTGACATCAATTTCAACATCACTAACGGTAGCACCCTGGATCGGAGTGGGGCTCTTTTTGACCACTCCCTCGACGAGAACGATGCTTTCGTCGGCCAGACCCGATGCCCATTTGACCATCTGTTTTGATACTTTCTCGGGTTGAACCATCATGACAGCCTGGACCGAATGAGTGCCTTGACGAAGGTTCAGGAAGAGCAATTTGCTACTCTTCGCCCTGGAAGTCTGCACACGCGCACGAATTAGAACTGTTTCTCCATCGCGCGAAGACAGGGCCGAGATCTGAGACCTCTCGCGACGAGGGCGCGATTGAGATTGATTAAGAGGCAGAGGGCCATAAAATTCTGTAGCATAATCCTAGGCGCAAAAGAAGGGTCAATTTAAAAGTATGTGAACATTTGAAAACACTGACAACTTCGGCAGAAGCTTGCTGCTGAGCGATCTCCGCTTGTTTAGCTGCCTTTTCTGCGGCCTTTTTTTCTTTCTCTGCGGCCTTGGCCCGCTTCTTGAGCTCGCTCTTGGATGGGCCATTAGGCCTAGGAAATGTAAGGACAAGCACTCTTTTCTACTCTATTACTCACTGCTCTGTGACAGGTTGCTCTGCGTCAGCCATTGCGGTTAGATGTAAAGAATCAGGAAGAGTCAGTTTGCTTGAATGATAGATAAGCCCTAGACTGAGGTTAGGTTTTTCGATCGGATCTCTGCGCCGGAAATTCCGATCATCAAACGGAAATAATGATCATCATATAACTTTTTAGCAGCTTTCCGTCTTTCTCCTAGAGTCTCCACGTTCTTTCACCCCACACTCATCTTCAACAATGCTCGCCACAGCATTCTCCCGTAGAGCTGCATCTGGCATTACCGCCAATGCTTTCCGTTCTCTTTCCACCTGGTCCGATGTCCCTGCTGGCCCACCCGATCCAATCCTTGGTATGTAGTCTACGTTTTCATCGGACCTCTCTCATTGGTTCAAATCCCTCAAGGTGTCACCGAGGCTTTCAAGGCTGACCAAAATCCTCGAAAAATCAACCTCGGTGTTGGTGCTTACCGTGATGGCAATGGCAAGCCTTACGTGTTGCCTAGCGTGAAAAAGGTGCGTTGAGATTACACATTACTTGCGCCAGGCGTTGACATCGCTGGCAATAGGCAGAAGAAATCCTTACTGCATCCAAGCCCGACAAGGAGTATCTGCCCATCACTGGTCTGGCTGAGTTTACCAAGAGAGCTGCCTTGTTGGCCTATGGCGCCGATAGTGAGCCTCTCAAGAACGGAGCTGTATGTATTCTGTGCCGAGTCTTTGAGCCTCGATTTTTTGTTGACTAGGGCACACTTAGATCTCCATCACCCAATCTATTTCCGGCACGGGTGCCTTGCGCATTGGTGGAGCTTTCCTTGCTCGTCACTATCCTCATTCCAAGGTTATCTACCTGCCCGTTCCTTCCTGGGGGAACCACACTCCCATCTTCGCCGATTCCGGCCTGGAAGTCCGCGGCTACCGCTACTTCGATAAAAAGACCGTCGGTCTCGATTTTGAAGGTCTTAAAGCTGACCTGAGGGTTTGTTGCAATTATTGTATAGTTGTGGCCCAAGCGTTGTTAACGTTATCTTTCTAGGCTGCTCCGGAGCAGTCCATTGTTCTTCTGCACGCATGTGCTCATAATCCTACTGGTGTCGATCCTACCCAAACACAATGGGCTGAGATTTCTGACATCGTTAAGGAGAGGAAGCTGTTCCCCTTCTTCGACATGGCATACCAGGGCTTTGCCTCTGGCGACACTGCGCGTGATGCATTTGCTTTGCGTCACTTTGTCGCTCAAGGTCACCAAGTAGCCCTATCCCAGTCGTTCGCCAAGAACATGGGTCTCTACGGCGAACGTGTCGGTGCATTCTCCTTGGTCACTGCCGATGCTGCCGAAAAGGCTCGTGTAGACAGCCAGTTGAAGATCGTCATCCGCCCAATGTACTCCAACCCCCCTGTCCATGGTGCCCTTATTGCCAACACCATTCTCGGCGATAAAGCTCTCTATTCGCAGTGGGAGAGCGAGGTAAAGGGAATGGCTGACAGAATTATCTCCATGCGTGAGAAGTTGTACAACGCCTTGACACACGATCTCAAAACTCCCGGCGAGTGGGGTCACATCAAAAGCCAGATTGGCATGTTCAGGTAGGCCCTCGTCGATCCCTCACATCATAGTCACTGAACTAACGGTGTCTTTAGTTTCACTGGCCTGACGCCTGAGCATACCAAAATTCTGGCTGAGAAGGCTCATGTCTACATGACCTCGAACGGCCGTATCTCAATGGCTGGATTGAACGACAGCAACATCGAATACTTCGCCGAGAGTGTTGACGCTGCCGTGAAGGGCAAGTTGTAGAGGGTTTATACCTGCTTATGGATTTGGAATATACTTAGACTTACCTGGTACATGCGTGACTTGTCACAGAGAGCTATGAAGCTTTTAACCAGCTTGTGATGGTGAGTTTGGACCTTCGAAGCCCTTCGCCAGTTGTTCCAGGTGCTTGACCATCTCCTCCTGAGCCTTTGCTTTCTTCCAACTCTCTGTGTTTCGATTACACCCGTTGCTATCAGTGCCCTTGGTCTCGCACTCTTTTCCGGTTGGTAGAAAACTCTGTTGTTGCGTGTTCACCGCGGAACAGTTTGACCTGTTTTCTTCGTCTCATGACTCGAACTTGACAAGATTATCTCAGGCAAGTTTCAACAGGCATTTATCGTGTCCCCTAGAATGTAAAAATTCTGTAGCTAGTCGACGAAATGTCTGCTTCTGGACTTAGAGTTCGCCAATTCCTGCTCATATCGACATTGTTCCAAGTTCACTTTCGTGTAGGATCTCGCCATTGAAACGCCGCGTTCCTTTTTAAAAAAGGATTCATATACAACCCCTGAGTTTGGAAATGCAAATGACCTCAAGACCGAATGCCGCATACATCGTGGTTCTGTCGATTACACGAGCCCTGCAGTACCAGCCACTTCGTATCACGCTTTCATCGCATCACCGCCCAGTCCAAACCAGAATGCGGGCAATCGTCAATCTTCCACTGCTTTTGTTCCTTCGAACTCTAGTTTCTCGTTATCTTCTAAGGCATCAACTGTTCCTGTCTCGCCGATAGTTTTTTCATCCCCAACTTCATCCAATCTGCCGCCTCCGAAATCTTACATAGAACAAGGACATTGTCCCTCACTGGCGTTCTCAGCCTCGCCATCTTGGGAGACTTCGCTTGGCAGTCACATTGGCGATGTCGCTACATCTTGGTTGAGCGATGGCCCCTATGTCAGGTCTATGCTAGATCCTAGTCAATCGCAACCTCTCGATACCTCTGATATGCAAGATATCGATATACTCCCTTCTGAGATAGATATCTCGACGATTCCCATGTTGACTACATTGTCCCTGCCAAGTCCCGACGCAACGCTCAACAGCTTACAGCTGGACAGTCCCTCTGCTTATACCAGATCTGTGCAGCTCAATACCAGTCAATCGCAGCCCTCCGACCTGCGAGAATTGAATGGATTTCCTTCTGAGCTTGATATTTCTACAATCCCTCTGTTAACAACTCTATCACTTCCAGGCAGTCTTAACACCCTTAATAACAGTCACCGCAGCTCTTCGGTTTGCCATCATTCAATGTACACGACTTCCCCCCCAAATATTGATAACTCTCATGCTCGAAGTTCATCGCTCTCATCGCTTCATGCTTCCGAGCTCGCCAGTACAGCCGACATACGTGTTTTAGAATTCCCCTCTCCTCCGCTGTCGCTTTCGCCCTTTATCACGGCACCACCTCCAGAATCGCCTATAATTAACCATGTAATGCCAAACACCAGCACGGTTGAGTATGCTTCTGCAGTGGTGTCATCAGCTTGGGGAGCGGACTTATCCATCCACCCCGATTACCCGGTAGCAGGTATTTTCCCAGCACCTTTGTCCAGACCTCCAACGCACAACGATTCAGAAATTGTCCAACCACGGACGGGACGAACTATAACTGCCACGGTGCTCACAAAAATCAAAACGGTAGGAAGAAAAATGAAAAAATTGCTATCCTTTCCGATTGCAAGTCATGAAGGAAGCTGTTCGACCAGGATCTCGACACGGGACGACAGGCTCCAGACCTCTTTATCTGTAATGAACAGCTCATTTGCGAACGTGTCGAGAGATGGTAACCGCCAAGGTCTCCTTCCTCTACCTCCAGGCTTATCAGTATGATTCGTAATCCCAAATCTATCCCCGTCGCTGATGATTTCAGTCTTCTCAGAAGCAATCTCCGTCGAACGCTACCCAGGAAGCATACTCTTCACTCTCACCTTCACGCAGTGCAACGAGCCGTCCATTGATCAAAATCACATCATCTAGTTGCACTTATCGAAGTCCCTCGACTGCCCTACCAAATGATGTTACAGACAACACCTGCTCCCCTGAGCGAACACTCGAAATCGAAGCTCGCCCAAAGACCCTAGCGGAAATCAAATCGAAACGTAGGCGCTCTCTCCCTCTTCTGTTGTCGAAAACTAGTCACCTGGCCTCTGAAACAAATTCGTCCATGATCGCAGTAGCTCGCAGTCGCACCCGACCAAAGTCGAACATCATTCTTCCAGTAACTAGTTCTTTGCCATCTGTGGACCAAGATGCGATTCGTATAGGTTAAGGTTCCAGCGTCATACCCGATTTCTATGGACCAGAGCCCCCGAGAAAACCGTCTAGCGTCATTCAGATCAGCCGATGAGGTGTTTAGAACGAGAGCAACTTCGAAAAATCGACGCCGCTTTTCGCTGCCAGTCCTGTCTCGTTTGCTAGATTCTGCATAATATTGTCTTTGGAGCAAGAGTGTTTTGTCCGTTTACATACTTATGTCGTGCATACAAATGGATCAATAGAGATTAAATTCGGTCGCCTTCAAATATCTAAATCCTCATCAGGATCGTCGTCGTCGATATCATCTGCAGAGTCGGGATCATAGAGTATCGCAGCTGCATTGCCATGAGCAGTTCTGGTTGAAGAGTTTCCTGAATGGTAGATTATCAGCACAGCAGTGTGTGATTGACTACAAATCTTGCGGACCTTCGTGTGCATATGGCAGGGGAACTTGAGCACGAGATTCTTGCTGAGAAGCGGTTAGATTCAAGTTGAAAGAGACATTCTGTGTCGGATCTGGACCAGTCTGAACATACCAGTCAACCATCTGAAAGTCTGACAAGTTATAAAAAGTACTAACCTCAGTAATTGCATTCTGGGTCCAAACCCCTTTCAGCCTCTCAAATTTTGTTAAATCACACGGGCTGGTTGATTTCAAGGACCATCCTTCAAGCTCTCTTTCAACACCGCGCTTTCTGCCCTCACTACTTCTGACCAATACCTCGACCACTATTTCATTGACTCCACCAGTACCTTCTCCATCTAAACCGGATCCGAAGATCAGGCGTTCCACATCATGCGTACGTTCACTCAAGGGAAGGAAAGCGCTCCAGAATTTCGTTTCAGAAGACGAAGGTGGTGGCGGAGTAAGATAATCTTTTGCGAGGTGCCTAAGAAGGGCAACAGGATGTGCTGTCAGCTGCACCAGAGACGGAGAGAACGACGGCTGGATAAGGAGAGATACGATTTTGGAAGGCCGAGTTGTATGTACAACCAGACGAGAAGGATCTATTCATAGATGAGCCGCTAAGCAGTTACATTCGTAGATAAACGTACTCGGGCGTGCATTAACAAGACCGAGTAATTCGAAAAGAAATTTGTAGGTTTCTGAAATAGATCCTATGTCTGAACAGAGTGTGTCTACGGAGTCGATGATGATTTGGATGGAACCTGGAGGAGCTATGGACGCAAGTCAATTCTCCATGAAAGAACGGGAATCGTACATGGATCTTACCTCTAGAGACAGCAGCGAGGATTTTTTCTCGCGGATCTATCCACTCGCCGTCATATCCAGGGATAGATGCGAGCCAATCGAATATCTCTACGTTAGGTAGAAACGAGACATCCCCCAGTATGTCTGTTGGAGGATGGAGAAAAGAAAATAACAAGAAACGATTCGAGAATCGCGTCTTTATATTTTCCGTTAGAACATAACGAAGCAGTGGGATTCCAGACTGGGCTATAGAGGATTGAAGGAGAAAGAAAGATTGTCGGTTGTTGATTGTCAGGGATGAGAGAAGTGCCATGAATATTATGATCAAGTGATCAAGGACTTCACCCATCCTCTACTACAAATAAATAAATAACAAGCTACTTTTATGCTACTTTTACTTGTTCTTTTTCTCCCACTCCTCTCGAGATAACGTTCTCTTTCCAAGCTTCCAACGGAACACCCCAATTGTCTTCGTATTTTCTTCAAGGACGAAACCCGCGTCGCGAAGGCAGTTGCGGGCATAGGGAAGAAGTTGAGAATCAGTCGCATGAACAACCTTCAGATTAGGCTCAGCGCTGAAAGCAGTCCGCAGTGCATGAGCCAACAGATCTTCCTGAATGCCGGAGCCTCGATAGACCTCATCAACGTAAAAGTGTCGGACGATTGCAGACGAAACTCCCTTGGGCGATTTCTTGCCTCCCTTCGTTGTCGATTCGGAAGTTACATCGAGAGCAATAAGCCCAACAAAAAGACGACCGTATTCGAGTATCCAGAGTCCTGAAGCAGGATTGCGAGTGTAATGAGTGAGAATATTGCCCATATCTGGCCCCCGTAGCACTTCCTGTGCGGCTGTCTCAAATGCCGGGCGATTGAGCCTTGGACCTCGGTCAGATTCATAGGTGATTATAGGGTTCACGCTCACCAGTCAATGAGAAACATTATTGGCAACGACGTTGCTGCCATCATGGGCAGTGGTTGGAGGTATCCAACGAATCCCATGCTGGTCTTCGGCCACAAATCCATGTAGGTTATAATCGCGTATGAAAACAGGGCCCAGATGGCGACGGGTATAGGATGAACGTAAGCTAATGAGGAGAAATTCAGAATTTGAATCACATTTAGTAGAAGGCCTGAACTCACCTCTACGATTGGCGACAGCCAAAGGCTCCATGGCGGCCTTTCCTATTGAGAAGCGGACTAACTTCTCATCTGAGGCCTGAAAACGGCGGATTTGTGCTTCGCGTTCGGCCATTTCGTCGTCGAGGAGGTTATGGCGGGAAGAAAAAAAGAACAGAGTTCATCCAAGTGATGGATGGGAATTTCCCTCAGACACGTTCGTGCAGACGCGTCACAGATATAGTGTGACTTGTTCTCGTCCATCATGCTCATCACAAAAACTTTTCACGATGTTCCTAGCAAACTCGACGGCGGTCGTCTTATCAGAATCTTTGTGATCTCTCCAAGTATACCAGATTATCCTCAGGCAAAGTTCCCAGGTGCAGTGCAATCGTTGTTGATCAACATGCACAGACAATGTTCAGAGTATTGCAGGCATTGTAGTTTTCAGGTATTGTAAACCTAAAGATATCGAATCGTTTCTATTTTCCAATTCATTTTATTTATCAAGTGAAATATATCAAGTGACGGGGCCTGTGGAACGTTTTGCGGGCCAAATTGCAAGCCAAGGCTACGTAGTTGGTCAGTTTATCGTTAAATCTATTATATCACTACTTCAAATTGTGCAGCTTGCCCTTCGGTTTATCATGAGTTTGAGGGACCTGAACCAATTCCCTACGACGTGGAAGGTTCGTCGGACCCTTCGTAGATCATATTACTTCCAAGTTTCACGTTTGTCTAGGCACGGACAGAGGGAACCGATACAAAGTAAGAAGTCATCATCTGAGGCTCTATCATATGTTATCTATCTGATGGGCTCGAGGATAGATTGAGAAGGAAGTTGCTGCGTATGACGAGGTAGCAATGTGGTTTACTGGTTGCAGACTACATCTGAACGATCTGAATCTAGGACGCAACACTTTCGATTGATCTTTTAACCAACCTTCCAAATTGCAATGGCCGTATTGCAGGTTTGGTTTCTGATCTCTTCGACCATTGAGCGAATGGACTAACGAAAGTTAGCCACTGGAATGTGTCTTGGTGGCCACCTTGTACGTCCTATTGTCGAGAGAGAAGTCGATTCTAAACCTTATGTGTCTGTGACTAGGCTTTCAGAGTAGGTTCTTATCATCTGCATCGAGCCTATGAAAACACCTAGCTAAGGTTGGCTTTAGGCTGCCTTTGATTCCCGCGTATTGGCATCAGTCTGCTTCTTTGCAACTGACATACACAGTGCGACTTTGGGCAAAGGAAAAAATGACGACACATTGATCCGTGTTCGCAGAGGTGATCTTACAGGAAAAGGCGAGTTAGTGGTATGTTTCAAGGGATCTGATAATGCTTGTCTTCGCGATGATTGACTCGGGTACAGATGATTTTTGGGAAGCAGGTACAGTGGTCTTAATGTCGGAAACAGTCGATAGCAACCTTTAACTATTGTGCAAATTACTAGGATACGCATGTCCCTCGAGCCGGTCGCGACGTTATCCGCGCAGCATTGGAAGATACAAATGTTTCAGTCTCGGTTTGTTCTATTTTTGTGGTTTTATTAGAGTTCGGACTTAATGCTCTCGTAGTTTCTTGAAGTTCAAGCACAACATGCGTTCATTCGGGACGAACACTCCAAAGGACGTTGGGATGCCGCCTTGACACGATCCTTGTTCAGCTTCATGCTAGAGGTTTTTGAGAGGACAGTAGGCAGGGATCTTGGGCCGCGCATACATGCAAGTGCAGATGTAGAGCACGTCTGTTAATTGAATTCATAGGCTATCATGCGTGGACCGTTTCGCATCAATCTACAGTCTTTCACCGGTCAATGGAACACCACCAGTCAATGAAACAAAGCTTAATATCTCTACACCCACTTGGGCAAT